>JBBPBX010032364.1:10071-20071 GCA_038048925.1 Garcialebias charrua | reverse complement strand
CACACCATCATACAGCTCCAACCACTTCATCAAGTTTGCGGACGACACAACAGTGGTGGGTCTCATCAGCAACAACGATGAGACGGACTACAGGAACGAGGTGAGCCGCCTGGCCTTGTGGTGCGGACACAACAATCTCACTCTCAACGTGGAGAAGACAAAGGAGATTGTTGTGGACTTCAGGAAGAGGGATGCCCAACATGCCCCTCTGACCATCAACAGCACCGCAGTGGAGAGAGTAGACAGCACCAAGTTCCTGGGAGTGCACGTCTCAAAGGACCTGTCCTGGAGCAGGAACACTGCAGCACTGGCCAAGAAGGCTCACCAGCGCCTCTACTTTCTCCGCAAGCTGAAAAGGGCTGGAGCTTCAACCCCCATCATGTGCACCTTCTACAGAGGTGCCATAGAAAGTGTCCTGACCAGCTGCATCACGGTGTGGTTTGGTGCATGTACTGCATCCTGCCGCAAGAGCCTCCAGCGCATCGTGAGAGCAGCTGAGAAGATCGTCGGCACCTCCTTCCCCTCACTGCAGGACTTACACAGCAAACGCCTCACTCGGAAAGCCCTCTGCATGGCAGGTGATCCCACACACCCACTACACAGCTGCTTCAGACTGCTGCCATCAGGGAGGAGACTGAGGAGTCTCCAGGCTCGAACCAGCAGACTGAGAGACAGCTCTTTTAATTCAGGTTGTGTGAAACGTATATAAAGTACCTGTGCATTTCATACAAATACAAAGATTGGAAGGAAACATTTTAAGAAATTCAGCAGGATGCACATGATTTTGCACATTTTCTCACACGACCTGAATTTATTTATTTAGTTATTTATTTAGCATGGCTAAAGTGCAACCAAGTGATAGAGAACTCCCTGGTCTTAAGTCTCATTCAGAAGACGTCTGGACTGAGGTGCAGACTGTTCTGACAGTCTTGCTCCATTCAGATGATACGGAGATGGCAAGGGGGTCGGAGTCAGCCTATCTCTGGCGCTCCTCTGTGCATCGAGCGAGGTAATAACGAAGCCAGACTGGCCGACATAAGAACGAAATAAAAAATAGATCTGCGGCACTGCAGCTCAGTAATGTGATGAACTGCTATTAGTTGTGACTACCACTCTTGAAATTAAATTCATTCAACCTTTATTTATACAGATAAATCACATTGAGCCTCGACGACTCATTTACAAGTGAGACCTGAGCAGCTAGTTGTAGCTTTTCCGCAGGATTATGGTATTTTCCAGCAGAAATATCATAATCCTGCGTAAAAGCTACTAACAGCTAAATCTTTAAAGAGAAAGCTATAAAAGCTAAATAACAGCAGACAGATTTATTACTGAGGGAATATTGATGAATGTGAAAATGTAAAAATTAAATAAAAATAAAGTTTGCTTAACAAAACCCTGTGTGGACGGCCAGACATTCTGACCAGATTAACGAGCATGCAGCTAGTCTGAGTTGAGCAAGACCAAAGGGGTTACTGCTGCCCTAAAACACCTTTTCTTAAAACCTTTTCACAGCAGTTAATCTCAGTTATAAATATTTACACTGCCACAGTATTTTCCAGTAGAAATATATTACTGCGGAAAAGCTACAGCTAGCTGCTGCTGCTCTTATTTCCTGTTGTAAGTGGCTGTGCATGAAAATGGGATGGTGAAGAGGAAGTGGAGACAGGTGAGTGCTTTAAGGAGTTTTTAAATGGCTATACTGCAGGTTAAAGATGTAAGCAAGGCAGTTGGGTCACCTCCGCAGAACAAACTGAGGCCACTCAAAGAGCCATGCACAACAGGTAAGACGATTATTAATTTTCTACTGGACCCCACTTCAAATGTCTGAACTGATTTCAGTTCAGACTTTTAGTTACAGGGTTTAAATCCATATTAAATGTTTTTAGTGGGTCATAAAGGTTCCTCAGGAAATAAAAAGCATAAACAAATTGATCTGAACCCTGCAAGATCAAAAAGGAATGTGAGGGTTGAGATAACAAAATAAAGGAGCAACACCTTCCAACAGAAGATGTCTGAGGAGGTTATTCAGAAAACATGACCGTGACCTTTACATGTGCAGAGCAAATCCACCAAACCCCCTCCTGGTCTCCTGAGGACAATAATCCAACCCATCTTATCTGAGGTTATAGTGAGCTCAGTATCTGGTTTCACTATTAACCAAAGCAGCTGTACTGACAAACTTATTTAGATTCCTCTAAAACACCAATTCCAAAAAGTTGAGACTTGGTGTAAAAGACTAATAAAATTTGATCATTTGCAAAATGGAGGCAATTCTGGATTTGATAGCAGCTCAGATGCTGCGACGGGGCTGACAAAAGGTTGTAAAAGTGGATCAATCTAGAAACAATTGGAGCATTTCACCTTTTATATTAACTGGCAACAGGTCACTAAGAGGACTGGGAATAAAGAGAATCCTTTTACAGAGACTGAATCTGCCAGAAGTAAAGATGGGCGGAGGTTCTGTTCAAAGCTGCATCTAAACTGCATCATGACTCAGTGAAAGACCCCACTCACCCAGCACACTCACTCTTTGCCCCACTCCCCTCAGGACGGAGGTTGAGGAGCATCAAATGTAGAACCACTAGACTGAGGAACAGCTTCTACCCTGAGGCTGTTAGACTCATGAATAAATAATCAATATGAATAAACACTGCAAAATATCACATCATGCTGATGCTGATCTGTTTCTTGTTGCTGTGTTCGTTTGTGACCATCTGCTCATACAGACTCGTGTTCGTGCTGCTGTTTGTAATTATGTTTTTCTACTACATTAGGGCTTAGTGTATTACTAGTTGATGTTTTTCTTAGTTAATCCTAGGTGTTATTACTGTTTTTTTCTCTTGCATGTTGTTGGATGTAACTGGGACCCTGTGTACATAATCTCATTTCATCACATGTACTACATGCGGTGCAAATGACAATAAAGACTCTCTGACTCTGACTCTATAAAACAATTTCAGAATATTGAAGTTTGTGCACAAAGGACAAAGCTGAAAGTCAACATTGGATGGCTGTGATCTTTGGACCCTCAGGCTGCTGCATTAAAAACTGGTTCTGTTCTGGACCCCACTGCATGGCTTCAGGAACATATCTCCACAACTCATTAATATAACTTGCTTCATTCTATGAATGTTGGTTGAAGCTCTGTCAATCTTTAAAAAAAATAAAAAGCCACCTGAACCAAAGCTCGTATAAAATGGACTGAGGCAAAGTGGAAACTGTTCTGTGGTCAGATTAATGGAAATGTGAACATTTTCACATCTGTATTAAAAAGGAGAGGTTATTTTATGAGTGCACAGTTAAAAAGCCTGCCTCTCTGATGGTATACAGGTGTATTAGTGCTGATCTGACATGGCAGCATTCACATCTAAAGAGGCACTGTCAGTGCAAAAAAAAAAAGATTTAGAACAAAATACTCTTTTTCAGAAAATATCTCACAGCTAGATGTTTCTAGCCTGCTTACTGTCTCCATTGCTACTTTGTAGTAGAGTCCAGGTGCTGGATGGACCTGCATGAAGTCCAAATCTCTGACAAAAAACTTTTCACACATCATGAAATAAAAAATAAAACGAGACCCTATTGAACAGCTACTCCAAGTTTATTTCACTGCAAAACACAGTCTCAGGGCCAGGCAGAGGTTTAAGGAACCCTTTGTGCACAGAGTCAGGAAACATGAGTTTGTCCTATTTCAACACGGTCTTGGAATGATCTACAGCTTAATGCCCCTTATAATCTGACAAATATGGTAGTTTCAAACGAAAACTGTCAGAGGTTTTAGTCACATCTTGCACCTGTAACATTTAAGTGTCTTAAATTGGGATTTTTTTTAAAACTTGCATTGTGCGTGTTTTATGTCTTATTACCACATGTTTTGTAAATATTTTAATACTACTTGTTATTAAGACTGCTGTATTTGTAATGGCTTGCTTGCACATTGTCCAGGCCATCCTTGTAAAAGAGATTCATAATCTCAATAGGGTTTATTTCCTGATAAAATAAAGGTTTAAATAAAAACTTTCTGGGATGTATTACCATAAAATTCACATTTGCCTTATTTCCACAAAGTTGTAATCTAGCACTTTGAGATTTTCATTAATGAAAAGTGCGTTATAAATTGAATTCATTATTATTATTATTATTATTATTAATAATCTTTTTAGTAAACCTATTAAAAGTTTGCTACACGTTTATGATTTGCAACATGTGTTCAGCTTTAAATACATTTTACACATCTCATTGTAAAAACCGGATTCCAAAAAAGTTAGGACACTAAACAAATTGTGAATAAAAACTGAATGCAATGATGTGGAGGTGCCAACATCTAATATTTTATTCAGAATAGAACACAAATCACAGATCAAAAGTTTAAACTGAGAGAATGTATCATTTTAAGGGAAAAATATGTTGTTTCAAAATTTCATGGCGTCAACAAATCCCAAAAAAGTTGGGACAAGTCCATTTTTACCACTGTGTGGCATCCCCCCTTCTTCTTACAACACTCAACAGACGTCTGGGGACAGAGGAGACCAGTTTCTCAAGTTTAGAAATAGGAATGCTCTCCCATTCATGTCTAATACAGGCCTCTAACTGTTCAATCGTCTTGGGCCTTCTTTGTCGCACCTTCCTCTTTATGATGCACCAAATGTTCTCTATAGGTGAAAGATCTGGACTGCAGGCTGGACATTTCAGTACCCGGATCCTTCTCCTACGTAGCCATGATGTTGTGATTGCTGCAGAATGTGGTCTGGCATTATCTTGTTGAAAAATGCAGGGTCTTCCCTGAAAGAACTTGGACTATCCTTGTTCTCTCTGGTCCGGATGACATGGCGTCCCAGTGTTCCATAAAGAACTTCAAATCGTGACTCATCTGACCACAGAACAGTCTTCCATTTTGTCACACTCCATTTTAAATGACCCCTGGTCCAGCGCAAACGTCTGAGCTTGTGGAGCTTGCTTAGAAATGGCTTCCTCTTTGCACTGTAGAGTTTCAGCTGGCAACGGCGGATTGTGTTCACTGACAATGCTTTCTGGAAGTATTCCTGAGCCCATTCTGTTATTTCCTTGACAGTGGCATTCCTGTTTGAGGTGCAGTGACGTTTAAGGGCCCGGAGATCACGAGCATCCAGTAGAGTTTTACGGCCTTGACCCTTACGCACAGCGATTGTTCCAGATTCTCTGAATCTTTTGATGATGTTATGCACGGTTGATGATAACTTAAAAGTCTTTGCTATTTTACGCTGGGTAACACCATTCTGGTATTGCTGCACTATCTTTCTGTGCAACAATGGTGGAATTGGTGATCCTCTTACCATCTTGGCTTCTGAGAGACACTGACACTCTGAGAAGCTCTTTTTATACCCAATCATGTTGTCAATTGACCTAATTAGTGTTAATTGGTCTTCCAGCTGTTCGTTATATGCTCAATTTCCTTTTTCCAGCCACTTATTGCTACTTGTCCCAACTTTTTTGTGATTTGTTGACACTGTGAAATTTTGAATCAACATATTGTTCCTTTAAAATGGTACATTTACTCAGATTAAATATTTGATCTGTCATCTATGTTCTATTACGAATAAAATATTGACAATTACCATCTCCACATCATTGCATTCAGTTTTTATACACAATTTGTTTAGTGTCCCAACTTTTTTGGAATGCGGTTTGTATTTATTTATTTTTAATTGGGCTTATATTGCAGCTCTAAAACTGATAAAAGAATAAAATAAAATCATCTGGCTGTAAAAAGGACAAATGTGTGTTCAGTTAGCATCCAGCATTTGGGACCAAAGTTAAACCCAGATTAATTAAGCCTGCTTGCATGTTTCAGCTGAGCCACTGATTGGAGATTATCTAAAATTAAATACTGTCCTTAAAAAAAGCAAGTATTTTTCTATTTGTTTGGTGCTTGTTCTTTATTACAGGTTTTAAATGGTCATCTGTTTGTTCCAGTCAGAAATGTTGAAGGACTCCTGCTCTGAGGAAAGGATGGAGTTCAGAAAGTCTGTGTTCAGGACCGACTCCACCTGGTGGGAACACACGAGCACAGAATCACCTGCAAAGCTAAAGAAAACCACAAGTCCTGGGTTGTGCGCACGGAAGTGTGCACACCAGACATTTTGTACGTTTTATGTAACTCTCCCTGCAGCGTAACATTTCTGCATGTCTGTGTGTGCATTTAATCATTATTTTACCTTTCTGGTTATTTTCTAACATCTGACACATACAGTGGGGAAAATTAAGTTTGCAAGTTTTCTCACCTACAAAGAATGAAGTGGTCTGTAAATTGTTATTGTATATAAAAAATTTTGTCAGATTTTTAAATAATTCATTTTCATTTTATTGTATGAAATAAGTGTTGTATCATACCAACCAGCAAGAAATCTGTCTCTCACAGACCTGTTAGTTTTTCTTTAAGAAGCCTCCTACTCTGCACTCAGCACCTGTTTAAACTGATTACCTGTATCAAAGACACCTGTCCACACTCAGTCCATCACCAACACCAAACAGGTGGACACCAGGGACAAAACTGTAGACCTGCACATGGGGTGGTGGACTACAGGACAACAGGCATCTTGGTGAGAAGACAACAACTGTTGGAGCAATTATTAGAAAATGGAAGAAACACAAGATGACTTTTCTTTCAACCTTGGCTCTCGACGGAGGCAGTCGCTAGTCCTTTCCTCTCCCGTCCTTCCCCTCCCCCCCTGCTGCTGCCTGCACCTCCTCAGCAAAGCACCTCGAACGCAAATTAAGATGGATTGGAGGTTTGGGCATTCGATTCTACGAACAAGATTTCTACAGAAGAAAAGGCACAAGGGGAGCCAGTCCACCCTCACAGAGTGACGAAGAGGATACGCCATGGATTCCTGTGGGTGTGGATGGTGTGCGTCTCGCTCTCTGTGCTGTGCTCTGTGGAGGTGAAGAATCTGGATTATATTGGATTACGATGGCAGCGCTTTGCTTTTTGGCGTTTGTGGAGCACTGGCCTATCGCAAAAGAGGGAGACTTCAGCAGGACTTAATGCCTGGAGCACCCGACGTCTGGTCTGCGCGGTGACCTCGAGAAATCAGCTGTTTGCGAGCTTATCCAGAGGGTGAACAGATCACCCTCGGATTGGGACTCTGGACGCTGTGGTCAACATCTGAGGTCAGAGCTTGGATCAGTGGAAAAAGTCCCGAATTGGATCACTTGGAACAGAGTCGCCCTTACAGACTGAAGGCTGCAGAAATTACAATGTGAGCCTGAAGTGAAAATATTTGTCAATTCTTATCTGACTCCCTTGGAAACAGCCTTGAAAAAGGCTGGATATCTAATTTCTCCTGAGATGTGCTCTACTGTGGACAAAACAGCTGCTCCACTTGTCTTGTCTGCTACATCCCCCCGGAGAACTTTTCTATGAGCGTTATCGGAGGCCGGCTGGTCAGACTGTTGCTATCTGGAATGTCTCATGGACAGAAACCTCCCTGCCTCAGTCTCAACATGCAACATGTAACTGTCTTAAATGTGCTTATTGGTATAGTTTTTACTGTGTCATGCGGTGTCTTGGCAGACAAAATGTGATAGATTTTTTTTAATACCAACACTGTGACCCTCATGGTACTTTCCTTTTTTCACACCTTTGACCTTCATCCCGACACGGATGAGAGAGGCCGTGCTGAAGAACATGTCATGTGTTCTGAATAAGCAGCAGCTTAACACACTCACCCCATCTTCAGGATGACTGTGCATACATATTCATGCTGTATTGGTGAAAACTGGTGCAATGTTAATAAAAGCTCTTTGAATCTTTGAATGACTCGTCTTCCTCGGTCTGTGGCTCCATGAAATATCTCACCTCATGGGGTAATGATGATTCTGAGAAAGGTCAGGAATCAGCCCAGAACTACGTGGGAGGTCCTGGTCAATGACCTGATGAGAGCTGGACCACAGTCTCACAGAGGACCATTAGCACACCATGCTGTCATGGTTTAAGATCCTGCAGGGCACACGAGGTCCCCCTGCTCATGACAGCACATGTCCAGACCAGTCTGAAGTTCACCAAAGACCATCTGGATGATCCAGAGGAGGCCTGGGAGAAGGTCATGGGGTCAGGTGAGACCAAAATAAAGCTTGTTGGTATCAACTCCACTCACCGTGTTTGGAGGAAGAAGTAGAACAACACCAAGAACACTGTCCCAACTGTGAAGCATGGGGGTGGAAACATCATACTGTGGGGGTGCTTTAATGCAAAGGGGACAGGACGACTGCCCCACATTGAAGGGAGGACGGATGGAGTCATGTATCATGAGATTCTGTCCAACAACCTCCTTCCCTCAGTAAGAACATTGAAGATCTGAGTCTTCAGCATCACAATGACGTGAAACACAACCAGGAAAACTTCTGTAAGAAGCTTCTCAAGGTCCTGGAGGGGCTGAGCTGGTCTCCAGACCTGAACCCTGAATTTAGCACTTTGAGATTTTTATTAATGAAAAGTGCGGTATAAATTGAATTCATTATTATTATTATTAACCCAACCGAAAAGCTTTGGAGGGAGCTGAAACTCCATGTTGTCCAGAGACAGGTCTGAAACCTGAAAGATCTGGAGCAGATCTGTGAGGAGGAGTGGATCAACATCTCTGCTGATGATGTGTGGAAGCCTGGTCAAGAACTACAGAAACATCTGACTCTGTAACTGAAAAATAAGGTTTCTGCACCAGATATTAACTTCTGTTTTCCAAATACTTATTTACATACAATAAAATGAAAATAAATTATTTAAAAATCAAATTGTGACTTTATTGTTGTTGTTTTTTTGTCTTACATCCTGTCTCTCACAGTTTAAGTGTCTCTACAAAAAAAATTACAGACCTCTCCATTGTTTGTAGGTGAGAAAACTGCAAAATCAGCAGAGTATCAAATACTGTACTCGTGTTTCCCTCTGCATATGACAATAAGATCTCACAAGATAAGACAGAAAACTCACATTTCTGATGAAGTGCTCATCGCTGCACAAATCATCAAGATAGTCCCGGAACGAGCTGTTTCCAAAACCTTCTGCCTCCAACTCGTCTTCCTCTTCTCTAAACTGAGTGAAGATGAGAAACATCATGAAGGACAAACAATTTTACAAACCTTTTGTAATAAACCAATCCAAAGGTTGTTGCTTTAAATACAAAGTAAATGTATTTATTAAAGGCTTACTGCTCGCCAGCTTTCATGCCAGTTTCAAACTTTTATTTTTATTTATTTATAGAAATGTCACAGTTATAGCTGATTTGGTCAATGACTCGAGGCTGCTGCACCCACTGTGGTTCATGAGATATTTTGCTAATAGACAAAGTTGACTCCAAATAGGTAATGGCATCATTTTAAGCTGAACGTCTTGGGGACATTGTTCCTGCTCAATATATACAGTATGTTGAGGATCAGTGTCTGCTACA
This sequence comes from Garcialebias charrua, assembly GCA_038048925.1. Classification (NCBI taxonomy): domain Eukaryota; kingdom Metazoa; phylum Chordata; class Actinopteri; order Cyprinodontiformes; family Rivulidae; genus Garcialebias; species Garcialebias charrua. Next base: position 10,649 of record JBBPBX010032364.1, on the reverse strand, counting down.
GCCGTACCAAGTTTAAACTATACATCACGGGTGTCCAACGTGTGGCCCGTGGGCCATTTGCGGCCCTCGGAGTGCATTTTTGCGGACCACAACTGCAATTTAATAATGGTGTCATTTTGGCCAGCAGGCTTAAGAGGTCGATGCAGACTTTCTGCAAATGAGTTGCTCATCCCTTTTTTAAATTTACCGTATTTTCCGGACTATAAGTCGCACCTTTTTGCCTAATTTGCATGCCCGGTGACTTATAGAGAGGTGAGACTTGTTTATGGATTTTTTCCCATATTTTTAGACCAATTTTTGGCTCAGATATGACGTTTTTCATTTTGGCAAATGCTCCTTGTACGTTTGAGCAAATAGCTCATAAACCACACAGCAGATTTTTTTTCAAACTTACAGAAAGTAATCACTAGATGTACCGGTACATTTACAAACTGTTAGCTGTTGGAGTTATTTGAGATAAAATTCGATGTTTTATAGACGTAAATGTGTCGCGGTTAGCTTCGTTGTTTTTCCTTGTACTTATTCAAAGCGAAAAAATTTAAATCCAGCAGATTTGACCATTACGTGAATTTATTAAA
>JBBPBX010032363.1:0-33930 GCA_038048925.1 Garcialebias charrua | reverse complement strand
CCAGCTGCAGCGTGAGGGGCTGACTGAGTACTCTGTTGGGTTTGTTTTGGCATCGTTTTCAAAAAGCGGGTCGTTTGTTTATGGATTCTTTACATGGAGCTGGTCACAATTGGTTATGGATCACTGTTTACATGGAGCTGGACACTTGTTTCTGTCGCAAGATCTGACACTGGTGAGTAACATGTTAGCTAGCCTAGCAGCTAGCCGACTTTTCATCGTAACAAAGTAACATGTGTCCGCTGTGTGGAAGTATTTAAACACCGCAAGACAACAACGTTCAATGTCTGCAGAGCTATATACAGTAAACACATCTGCGTCACATTAAACCGCGGTCAAGTTAGTTTTACGCCGGACATTCGAGCTCCGGGGCTTCAGCGGTGTGTTTTTCTTTTTCATGCCGGGATGGGGGCTCTGTCTCCAGTCAGCTGCTGTCAGCTTCCCCCTGGAGCTCTGTGGCTTCGCATCATATCATAACAGCTACAATATAAAGCCATGTAAACACTAAAAACAGGAACATGTCTGTGTTGGTTTATGCCATGAACTTAGCAGATGTAAAGCCATTTAATATTTAATTTAATTTATTTATTCATTCATTTAAAAGAGACAAAATAAAACAAATTAATCAAAAATAAAACATTGAATGAAAAGAGTGCAGAAAGAAGAAAAAAATCTTATATCACCCCATTATTTAAAATAATATATAAAATAACTTTAAACAAACAATCACTTAACTCCATATCTGTAAAATTAACTGAATTATAACCATTTTTGAGTTTGGCTTATTTCAATTGCCTGCTGCAGCCATCTTCAATTCAATTGTACTCAAAAGTTAATCAGCAGTAAAGAAACATCTGTTTATTATTTCTTGAAAGATTTTTCAAAATCTGTCCAGAGGGTCATGAGATATTTTGCTAACAGACCAACATCATTGATTCCAAATAAATAACGCCAGTGGTGGAGAAAGTACTCAAACACTGTACTTAAGTAAAAGTACAAATAAACAGACAAAATGTACTCTAGTAAAAGTAGAAGTACCATATTAATGTTTTTACTTAAGTAAAAGTAAATAAGTACTTGCTTTTAAAAATACTTAAAGTATTAAAGTAAAAGTACTTGCTGAATGTATTACCTAATGCAATGGTTTACAAAATCATCAAGTGTGCGTATATTTTCTGTAATACATTAATAGTGTTGAGTCATTTTAATGAACAATGCTGCAGATAATACATGTTTTTATTGTGTTTACTCTGACACAGTTCACACTTGGACTTGTGATTCTGTGCGTCAGTATTTCAGGGATGACATGAAGAGTTAAATGTCATTAAGTAAAATAAGAAAGAGGAATGATTTTACCTTTGAACATTTTTATTTAACACAAACCAATGTGTCATTTTAACTGCAGTAAACACGTTTAAGTAAAAGTTGTCTGTTTGAAAAAAGGAGCATTAGACCTAACAAAGGAACGTCTGATCATTTCAACTCCAGTTTGTCATCAACTCTAGTTAAAATATTGTCTAGTCAACCTTGTAATTCATTCATTCATTCAACCTTTATTTAGTCAGGTAAATCTTTTGAACCTCATGGGCTCATTTACGAAAGCGACCTGCTAAAACTAAAGAACAATGAACAGCAATGGTAGAATTTCCTTAAACAATAAACAAACAAACAATAAACAATAGAAAACAAAAGAGAAGAAAAAAACAATTTTTTTTTTTTTTTTTTTTTAAACAAAGTATCAAAAAACTAGCAAAACATTATAAGGTAGACGTATAAAATCAAAGACAGGAACAAATCTGCATTGGTTTTTGCCAGGATTCCAACAGATTCTGAAAACCATTTAGAGAAGTCAAGTTCGAGAGCTTCAGATCTTTTTGTAAGATATTCCATGAAGCAGGAGCGGAGTAGGAGAAGGCCCTTTTTCCAAGTTCAGTCCTCACTGACGGAACACTGCAGGTAATCAGTAATGGGTCAATAGTGAACAATATTTTAACTTCCTGACACCATTTTCAAAACTTGGACCCGAGTGTCGAGACATTTGGAGACATCTCTTGTCTCCTGTCCTAACATCCCATGAACTGATACATTTTAATATTGCAGCAATAATTTCTTGTCCAAGTTCAGAATAAGTTGTTTTTCAAAGTTTTTTTTTGAGTCCAGTCTGGCTCATTTGGGAGAGAGGATCTGTCCTGCTGTACTGAACAGTCTTTCAATAATATTTCAGTAGTCTTTCAATAAGGCCATGGGTGTTGTGTATCTTGCTGACTCTGTGGTGGAATCCATTTTCAGAGTCAGAGTCAGAGAGTCTTTATTGTCATTTGCACCGCATGTGGTACATGTGATGAAAACGAGATTATGTACACGGGGTCCCAGTTACATCCAACAACAAATGCAAGAGAAAAACAGTAATAACATCTAGAATTAACTAAGAAAAACATCAACTAGTAATACACTAAGCCCTAATATAGTGGAAAAACATCATTATAAACAGCAGCACGAACATGAGTCTGTATGAGCAGATGGTCACAGATGAACACAGCAACAAGAAAACAGATCAGCATCAGCATGATGTGATATTTTGCAGTGTTTATTTTTATTTTATTTTTATTTATTCATTCATGAGTCTAACAGCCTCAGGGTAGAAGCTGTTCCTCAGTCTAGTGGTTCTACATTTGATGCTCCTCAACCTCCGTCCTGAGGGGAGTGGGGCAAAGAGTGAGTGTGCTGGGTGAGTGAGGTCTTTCATGATGCAGGTGGCTCTTTTCCTGCATCTGGAGGTGTAAATGTCTGTGATGGTGGGGAGACTGACTCCGACAGACCTCTGTGCAGCCTTCACCACTCTCTGTAGAGCTTTCCTCTCTGCAACTGTGCAGCCTCCATGCCACACATTGATTTTGGGTGTGTTAGTGGTGCTGTGGGTGCTCCCAGCTCAGTGACGTATATACTAGAATATATGTCACTGGTCCAGCTCTTCTTGAAGGCAGGTCTAATGTTACCTGTCCACTTTGCAGTGATTCAATGGACCAACTCCCCTCTCAACATCAGTTACTTTCAAACTACATGTAATGACAAATCAAAAAACTGCAACGTGAATGTAACTTGTAACTCAACACATTATAGAAATGTAGTGTAGTAGAAAGTACAGATACTTCATGTAAAATCTAGTGGAGTAAAAGTAAAAGTACCCACATGTAAAGTACAGATACATGAAAAATGTACTTAAGTACAGTTACAAAGTATTTGTACTTTGTTACATCCCACCACTGAATAACGCTATAATTTTAAAGAAAGATCTTATGCATTCTAAAAGTCCTTTGCTTATGCTTTGGGAATGAGTCTCAGCTACTACCACACCAAATTTTATCTCAATTTTTTGTCAAATTGAATGAGTTGTAGTCAATTTTGTGTTGTTTAAGTTCAGTTAGCTGTGGCAGCCATCTTAAATTGGATGTACTTTAAAAGTCAACCAGTCGTAGAGAGCCATTCAGTGAATATTTCTTGAAAGTTTCATCAAAATCTGTTCAGTTGTTCATAAGATATTTTGCTAACAGACAGATGCAGAATACAAACATAATTTGATGATTTCTGGCAAACCGATCAACAAATGAGTCACTCATTTGTTGATCGGTTTGCCAGAAATCATGATGCCAGAAATCATGAAATTCTGCGATTTTGTATTCATCAAAATCGCAGAATACAGTTGCTGTGATAGTAGGGCAGCCAATGTTGTTATATAATTTTGGACTGAGAAACTGAACCAAGACTTCACCTAACAGTTATTTTCATTATCATTTTATTTGCTTATTAATATATTTTATTCAGTCAATACAAATGCTGTGTAAAATGTTTTATATTTTTCTCATTTGATTTTTTAAACTATTTTCTTTGGTTACAATGGTTAATCACTGCTTAAAAAAAATAAGAGTCAAGTAAGATTTCGAATCTGTCTTTTTCTCCGAGATGAACGTGCCCCTCTGACAAAACCTCTGGCCCCAGCTTGGCCCCACCAGTACAACTGGTCTAGAACCGCCACTGGATACGTCATGGATTCCTGGGAAGAGTGGAAGGTGATGTGTCTCTCAGTCCTGTCTATGGAGGACATTGAAGATATTTACATAACTGGATTCATGATAGCAGTTGCTTTAATCTTTGGCATCAGCGGAGCTCTGTTCCATCGGAAACTGAGGAAGACTTCAGCTGCAGTTACGGCCATGGCTAAGCTTCCGAGTCAGTGTGAAGGTTTGATCCGTGCCATGACCTTGCTAAATCAGCTGCTTTACTAGCTTAACCATAACGTGGATACAATTTCTGAGAATCACAGGCCACCAGCGGCTTCTGGGACTCGTCAGCATTGGGGGTTCGACCTGGATGGGGATTCATAGCATGGATCGGTGGAATGGATTCCCACAATTAGACCATTTTGGAATCCAATCGTCCAGATTATTATTATTATTATTATTATACCAAGATGGCCGCGCTCCGACAGGCAGCAGCTTCACCGGCTCCCAGTTTATCTCTAGCTATTAGTAGTTTTAATAGTGATTCTGTACCTGACTTTGCACGTTTTATGCGGGTGAATTATAGCCGAATTGAACTGTTAAGAATTGGAGCGGATTTGCCACAGGGAACAGCTAAAATCAGCAACGAACTCAAATCTACGCTCGGCAGGATGCGGCTTTTAAAGTCATCCACCTGGAAGCTACAACGGAGGTGCTCCGGCTCACGCTCCAGCGAAAAGAAAAGGAAGCGGTTCTCCCGGCGTCAGAAGTGAGGCTGCCGGGCGGGGATTATGGTGAGACTGAGGGCTGACGCTAAAACCGGGAGACCCCCGATGCCGGCTCTTTTTCTGTCTAACATCCGCTCGCTGGACACCAAAATGGATTTGCTTCGTCTGAGAGTGACAACGACGGAGGAAATGAAGAAGTGCTCTGTGCTTTGCCTCACGGAAACATGGATTTTTTTTCCCCTCCCATTTATAGATGGCCTCCCTTCACACCTTATAGCCATCCTCTCACTCCAATATGTATATTTTTTTTATAGAGAGAAAGAAAGAAAAGAGAAAGTGAGACAACAAAACAACAATTATCCACAAAAAGAGCACAAGGCAAACACACCAAACCTCTGTCCACAATCCTGCAAAGCACATGACAGAACACAGCAACGAAACATACAAGCATAAAGACTGATAATATTCATGACCTTGCATTAGATTTCTATATATAAACATACCCATACCTACAAATATATATACAGTATACATACATATATATTTATATTCATTTATATACCCATCTACATATATCTACATATACATCCCTACATCCATTTGTGTGTGGTTGTGAGCATGCATAAGTGAATAAGGTTCCTCCAATAGAACATTTAGTAGCGATTGTGAAGCATCAGAGATCCGTCCCCCCAAAGCCCGAGACAGACGAAAGGGCGATCAAAGCCCAAGACCCCAGGAAGGACCCCGAGCCCAGAGTCCCCAGGACCACCCGAACAGGACGAGCCACTCGTCCACTCCCCAGATCCGACCAAGGGGAAGAACTGGACGAACCCCACCAGGGACCACACACAATGACCCCCCGGGGTCAACAGCGACAAATACACAGGCCCCCGCCGGAGCCCGCTGCACCGATGTAGCCCCAGGGCCGGTCACCGATGCTCGGGCACCGGGCACCGGGGACGCCCATCCCTCAGGTCCAGACCCGACAGGACCAGAGGACCCGAGCCCCACCAGGCCGAGCCGACAAACGCCCAAGCGCCCAGCTCCAGATAGTGAGGGCCCCAAGCACGCCCGCAGGCAGAGGAACACCCACCAGGGGGCCACGTGGCAGGAGCGCGACACTAGGTAGCCTCAGAAGTATCAGAGAGGGGGCAGTCCAAGTCCCAGCCTGACACTTAAACATTCATACACAGACACACTCATTCAGACCCACCCTCATCCTCACCCTCAGTCATAGAAAGACAAACAATAACGACACGCTCCATTCATAATCCCGATGCACACTCTATACCCCCCAGGTCCAAGACATGTACCTGCTCCCTACATGGGGCAGCCCACATCCAAACCCAGGAGGTAGGCCCATTCATTCTGGGGTGGAGAGTAGCAGACATCCAAGATCCGGCCCACCCCGCGCCCCGCCGACAGGACAGGACAGGACACCCGAGCCCAAGCAGCCCCAGGGGGAGCGCACTGCCAGTCCCGCCCACGGCAAACCCGCAGGCCCCGAACCCCCCCACACCCTAGCACAACCCCTGACGGCCCACCCCCAGAATGTCCGCCAGGCAACCAGGGGGGTAAGAGAAAAATAAATAAATAATATATATATATAAATAAATATAAACATGGATTTCTAAGGAAACATCAGACTCTGTGTATGAACTAGATGACAGACTCTTTTTCAGAGCGGATCAACTACGGGGAAAACATGAAGCGGCAGTGTTTGTGTGTACGTGAGTACGAACTAGTGCTCAAACTGTGCTGTTATTAAAAGCCTTTGCACAGCTGATGTGGAGCTGATCACAGTGAGATGTCGCCCCCATTATCTATCCCGCGACTATTCAGTGATCCTTATCATAGTTATTTACATTGCTCCTGATGCTAATGCTAATGTCACCCTGGAAGAAATTCATGACTTAATAAGCTCGCTGCAGTGTAAATACCCAGAGGGGCTTTGCATTGTTTTAGGTGACTTCAACCACGTGCATTTAAAGGACTGTCTCCCAAACATAATCAACACGTATCCATAGCAACACGAGGGAGTAACACCCTCGATCACGTCTACACAAATGTAAGGGACGCGTACACAGCGAAGCCACTCCCACCGCTCGGGGCTTCTGATCATTTATCCATCCTCATGGTCCTAGCACCATTTCCCTCACTAAGACGTTGTAAACTAAAACAAAAGGAAGTAAAAATTTGGCTCCAGAACAGCACCCCCATGCTGAGAGACTGCTTTGAAAAAACAGATTGGAGTGTTTTCAGGCAGGCTGCTGCTGATGGAAGCTCAGTGGACCTGGAACTTTATGCATCCTCAGCATTGGGTTATATCAGCACATGCTCTGAAAATGTATCCATAAAAAAACATGTTAAATCTTACCCTAACACAAAACCCTGGTTAAACAAAGAGGTTTGCACCGTGCTGGCAGCCAGGAACACTGCCTTCAAGTCTGGAGACTCAGAGGAGCTTAGAAAGACCAGGAAAGAGCTGGTTGCTGGCATTAAGAGGGTCAAGGCCACATATGCACAGAGGATAGAGGGACAGTTCACCTCACAAAACCCACGGTGCAGGTCGAAGGGCATCGAATGCATAACTGATTATAAAGGCAGGAGCAAACAATGTCCCAAAGACCCATCTCGGCCGTGGCGTAGTGGTAAGGGCAGTCGTCTCCCGATCGGAAAGTTGGCAGTTCTACGCCCGGTACCCGCGCCATGTGTCGTTGTGTCCTTGGGCAAGACACTTAACCCCGAGTTGCTCCCGGTAGGACTGGAAAGCACCTTGCATGGTAGTCTGCCGCCACCGGTTTATGAATGTGTGTAGCATTCAATATATGTCAGAGTCAGAGTCAGAGTCAGAGAGAATTTATTGTCATTTGCACCGCATGTAGTACATGTGTTGAAAACGAGATTATGTACACAGGGTCCCAGTTACATCCAACAACAAATGCAAGAGAAATACAATAATAACATCTAGGATTAACTAAGAGAGACATCACATCAGCTAGTAATACACTAAGCCCTAATGTAGTAGAAAAACATCATTATAAACAGCAGCACGAACATGAGCAGATGGTCACAGATGAACGCAGCAACAAGAAACAGATCAGTATCAGTATGATGTGACATTTTGCAGTGTTTATTCTTATTATTTATTTATTCATGAGTCTGACAGCCTCAGGGTAGAAGCTGTTTCTCAGTCTAGTGGTTCTACATTTGATGCTCCTCAACCTCCGTCCCATATGTGTAGCACTTTGAGATTTTCAGTAATGAAAAGTGCGTTATAAATTGAATTAATTATTATTATTATTATTATTATTATTATTATTATTATTATTATTATCTCTATCTGATGCCCTCAACAATTTTTATGCACAGTTTGAAGACCCAAATAGACCACCTAGCACCAGACTCACCTCATCACCAGATGAATAGCATCTCAGCGTGACCGCAACAGAAGTGAGGAGTAGTCTCAGAAGGATCAACCCTCATAAAGCAACTGGACCGGACAACATCCCCGGGAAAGTTCTGAAGGAATGTGTGGACCAGCTCTGTGAGGTGCTGGCTGACATCTTCAACACCTCACTTGCCCTGGAAACAGTCCCCAGTGGTCTTCCCCTGAAGACCACCACCACCATCATCCTAGTCCCAAAAAGCTCCACAGTGACTGGTCTGAACGACTATCGGCCGGTGGCCCTCACCCCGATAGTCGAAAAATGCTTCGAAAAACTGGTCATGACCTACATCAAAACAACCGTCAACATCAACGAGGACCCTCATCAGTATGCTTACCATGAGAAACGATCAACAGAGGACGCCATCTCCTCTGTGGTTCACACTGCTCTCACCCACCTGGATCAGAAGGAATCCTACGTCCGTATGCTCTTTGTGGACTTCACATCTGCCTTCAATACCATGATCCCCCAAACTCTGATGGACAAACTATCCACACTTGGACTAAGCCCCTCCATTTTTAACTGGGTACTAGACTTCTTAACAAACAGACCTCAGTCTGTGAAGATCCACAACTTCTCCTCCTCTACCATTACCCTCAGCACTGGCTCTCCTCAAGGATGTGTGTTCAGCCCCCTTCTGTTCACTCTGCTCACATATGATTGTGCAGCTACCCATCCAGGTTGTCATATTGTAAAGTTTGCAGATGATACAGTGGTGGTGGGATGCATCACAAACAATGATGAGTCCAGCTACAGGCAGGAGGTGGAACACCTGGAGAGCTGGTGCAAAGAGAATAACCTTCACATGAATGTGAAGAAGACAAAGGAGATGATTGTGGACTTCAGAAGGAACAAACAAACCCACACCCCACTGAACATAGGTGGATCAGTGGTGGAAGTGGTCTCCAGCTACAAGTACTTGGGGGTACACTTGAATGATAATCTCAGCTGGACCAACAACACCACCAGCCTGATCAAGAAAGGTCATCAGAGACTCTACTTCCTCAGAAGGCTGAGACGAGCTGGTCTGAGTAGCCCAGTCCTCACCTCCTTCTACAGGTGTGCAGTGGAGAGCATCCTGTGCTCCAGCATCAACGTGTGGCATGGGGGCTGCACAGTTGCAGAAAGAAAAGCTCTGCAGAGAGTGGTGAAGGCTGCACAGAGGTCTGTTGGAGTCAGTCTCCCCACCATCACAGACATTTACACTTCGAGATGCAGGAAAAGAGCCACCTGCATCATGAAAGACCTCACTCACCCAGCACACACACTCTTTGCCCCACTCCCCTCAGGACGGAGGTTGAGGAGCATCAAATGTAGAACCACTAGACTGAGGAACAGCTTCTACCCTGAGGCTGTTAGACTCATGAATGAATAAATAAAAATAAAATAAAAATAAACACTGCAAAATATCACATCATGCTGATGCTGATCTGTTTTCTTGTTGCTGTGTTCATCTGTGACCATCTGCTCATAAAGACTCATGTTCGTGCTGCTGTTTGTAATGATGTTTTTCTATTACTCTAGGGCTTAGTGTATTTCTAGTTGGATGTTTTTCTTAGTTCATATCCTAGATGTTATTACTGTTTTTCTCTTACATTTTGTTGTTGGATGTAACTGGGACCCTGTGTACATAATCTCATTTCATCACATGTACTACATGCGGTGCAAATGACAATAAAGACTCTCTGACTCTGACTCAGATGGACACTCAAGGCTGCAGGAAAAAATCTGTCTGCCTGAAGAAAATCAACAATCAAGCTTATCTGAATCTGACATGTTGCCTTTGGGGTCCATTTTTAGAAAACACAACATTCCTTTTCACTGCTTTGCTGATGATACACAGTTATATCTTCCAATTGAGTCAGACAGGGTCACTCCACTGGATCCACTCCTGGACTGTCTGAATGACATTAAAATCTGGTTAAAACTTAATTTTCTAAATCTAAATGAAAATAAAATGGAAGCCATCAGCTTTGGCAAATGTAACACTCTAATGCCTCTTTTCCACCGCTCGGCTCGGCTCGGGTTGGATCGGCTCAGGTCGGCTCAGTTCGGGTCGGGTCACATCTATGTTCTGTTTCCACAGCTTTTTTGTACCCCTTCTGTGGGCGGGGTCCAGAATCCTACTCGTCTTACCACATGGTGGCAGTAGTGTTCCTCAAGCTATTTACTACAGTACTAGCCACCACTAGAAGAAGAACACAATAAAGACTTTGTATCACATATTATCAATTCTATCAAAAACCACATAGCTGATATTTTTCAAAAAAATCTAGTGTGATCACAACATGTTCATATACGAAATGTATCCTGTTGGAGTTATTTGAAATAAAATTCAATGTTTTATAGACATAAATGTGTCAACCTACGTCCATTATTTTCTACTTTGTATCACATATTATCAATTCTATCAAAAACCACAAAGCTGATATTTTTCAAAAAAATCTAGTGTGATCACAACATGTTCATATACGAAATGTATCCTGTTGGAGTTATTTGAAATAAAATTCAATGTTTTATAGACATAAATGTGTCAACCTACGTCCATTATTTTCTACTTTGTATCACATATTATCAATTCTATCAAAAACCACATAGCTGATATTTTTCAAAAAAATCTAGTGTGATCACAACATGTTCATATACGAAATGTATCCTGTTGGAGTTATTTGAAATAAAATTCAATGTTTTATAGACATAAATGTGTCAACCTACGTCCATTATTTTCTACTTTGTATCACATATTATCAATTCTATCAAAAACCACAAAGCTGATATTTTTCAAAAAAATCTAGTGTGATCACAACATGTTCATATACGAAATGTATCCTGTTGGAGTTATTTGAAATAAAATTCAATGTTTTATAGACATAAATGTGTCAACCTACGTCCATTATTTTCTACTTTGTATCACATATTATCAATTCTATCAAAAACCACAAAGCTGATATTTTTCAAAAAAATCTAGTGTGATCACAACATGTTCATATACGAAATGTATCCTGTTGGAGTTATTTGAAATAAAATTCAATGTTTTATAGACATAAATGTGTCAACCTACGTCCATTATTTTCTACTTTGTATCACATATTATCAATTCTATCAAAAACCACAAAGCTGATATTTTTCAAAAAAATCTAGTGTGATCACAACATGTTCATATACGAAATGTATCCTGTTGGAGTTATTTGAAATAAAATTCAATGTTTTATAGACATAAATGTGTCAACCTACGTCCATTATTTTCTACTTTGTATCACATATTATCAATTCTATCAAAAACCACAAAGCTGATATTTTTCAAAAAAATCTAGTGTGATCACAACATGTTCATATACGAAATGTATCCTGTTGGAGTTATTTGAAATAAAATTCAATGTTTTATAGACATAAATGTGTCAACCTACGTCCATTATTTTCTACTTTGTATCACATATTATCAATTCTATCAAAAACCACAAAGCTGATATTTTTCAAAAAAATCTAGTGTGATCACAACATGTTCATATACGAAATGTATCCTGTTGGAGTTATTTGAAATAAAATTCAATGTTTTATAGACATAAATGTGTCAACCTACGTCCATTATTTTCTACTTTGTATCACATATTATCAATTCTATCAAAAACCACAAAGCTGATATTTTTCAAAAAAATCTAGTGTGATCACAACATGTTCATATACGAAATGTATCCTGTTGGAGTTATTTGAAATAAAATTCGAATTTTTATAATTTATTTTCGTTGTGCAAACACAGGTTTTGGAAAAAGTCAAAGCGAAACTACTTTAAATGCAGCACATTTGACCATACGTGACAATATTAAAGCGTGGTTAAGCTCAGGAGCCCTCGTACTATTAAAGTCAGCTATGAAATATATTTTATATCTGTTCATTGAGCTACATTTAAAGACATAAAGCCGCCCGCGCGCCGCGTGTTGCTCGTGGCGAACCTATTTTTTTAAAATCCTGCAGTTTTGAGCAGTACGTGATTTTATTAAGGACACGTTCAGCTGAAGACCCATCTTTGCTATAAATTTAAAAAATAATAATTGTTTTTACCGTGTTTATCATGTAAAAGTCCTGCAGTGATCGCGTCCCTCGCTTCCGTAAAAACAGCTCTCGTCTCCTCCTTCCTACTTCCGGAGCGGGTGAGCTCGCTTCAGTACCCCTCTGAAAGCAGCCCGAAAATCTCAGGAAATCTCGCGCGGCTCCGCTCGAAATATCCGGTGGAAAAGGATGAAAGGGGGTCTCTGCGACGCACATATGACGTAACATCCGACCCGAGCCGACCGGTGGAAAAGGGGCATAAATGTTCTTGGCCCCTTGGCTTCATACAGCCACTCCAATGTCAGGAATCTGGGAGTTATTTTTGACAGTGCTTTTAAGTTAGACAAACAGATAAATGCTGTAGTTAAATCCGGTTTCTTCCAGCTAAGACTCATTGCCAAGGTGAAGTCTTGTCTCTCTTTCAGAGACCTTGAAAAGGTGATTCACGCTTTTATTACTTCTCGCTTGGACTATTGTAATTCACTGTATGTTGGTTTAGACAAATCATCTTTGCATCGTTTACAATCTGTCCAGAACGCAGCAGCTCGTCTTTTAACTTCAACTAAAAAATATGAACACATAACCCCTGTCCTGGCATCCCTTCACTGGCTCCCTGTCCACTATCGGATTGATTTTAAGATTTTATTGCTTGTTTTTAAAATCTTAAAAGGTCTGGCCCCGTCATATTTATGTGATCTTATTAATATCTACACTCCTGTAAGAGCACTCCGGTCTACCAACCAGTTTCTCTTAGATGTCCCCAGATCCAAAATGAAATCCAGAGGTGATCGGGCTTTTGCGGTTGCTGCTCCAAAGCTGTGGAATAGTTTACCTGAGAAAGTAAAGAGTGCTCAGACTGTTGACACTTTTAAATTTTCACTTAAGACTCATCTCTTTTACTTGGCATTTGATCCTCGCAGAATGTGAGATCAAATTTTGAGCAGATTTTATTGTTGTTGCATTTACTGATAGCTTTATTATGTTTAGTGGCACTAGATGCATTTTACTCTGTTTTTATTTTTTTTAACTGTAAAGCACTTTGGTCTACTTCGGTTGTTTTTATGTGCTATATAAATAAAATTGACATTGACATTGACTCCCCAACAGCCTTGGAAATGGGCTGACTATCAAATTTATCCTGGGTCATGAGTAACCGAGGACAACAACTGCATCTATCACNACTTTCTGTGTACGCTTATCAGAACTGTGATGGAAAACATCATCAGAACTGTGGCTGATCTGAAAAAGGTTCATGGACTAATCTCACCACCTCAACCTCAAATGCATATGTAATTTGTCTTAACAACTGTGCTTGCTGGTAGTTTTTTGATGTCTCAAATTGTGTCCTAATAGACAAGATGTGAAATATCTTTTTTTGTAATACCACTATCTACCTTCATGGTTCTCTCCTTTTCATATCTAAGATTATTATTCTGATAAGGAATAAGATGGCCGCGCTGATAATCAGCTGCAGCTTCGTACACTTAGTCCCTCTTTCGGACGACTGTACGTACTTATTCCCGTTGTACCTCGGTGTAATGTCAATAAAAATATTCTGATTCTGATAACCTTATGCAAATTTATAATTAAAACAGCAAAGCATAAAAATCATAGTGTTTGAATAATTTACCTGATAGCATCTGAATGATACAGGCTCATTCATTCATTCATTCATTCAACCTTTATTTAGTCAGGTAAATCTTTTGAACCTCATGGGCTCATTTACGAAAGCGACCTGCTAAAACTAAAGAACAATGAACAGCAGTGGTAGAATTTCCTTAAACAATAAACAATAAACAAACAAACAATAGAAAACAAAAGAGAGAAAAAAACAAAATAAAGTTTTTTTTTTTAACAAAGTATCAAAAAACTAGCAAAACATTATAAGGTAGACGTATAAAATCAAAGACAGGAACATATCTGCATTGGTTTTTGCCAGGATTCCAACAGATTCCAGGATTCCAACACTCCAACAGATTCTGAAAACAGATTCATTGCTGAACTTAGGGACGGCCGTGGCATAGTGGTAATGGCAATTGCCCCCCGATCGGAAGGTTGGAGGTTTGAATCCCAAGTTCCCACACCATGTGTCGTTGTGTCCCTGGGCAAGACACTTAACCCCGAGTTGCTCCTTGTAGGACTGGCTGGCGCCTTGCATGGCAGTCTACCGCTACAGTGTATGAATGTGTGTATGAATGGGTGGATGGCTGGTATTGTAAAGCACTTTGGGGCCCCTCATAGGGGGCTGGAAGGCACTATATAAGTAAGCTACATTTACCATTTACCATTTTAGTGAGGAAGTTGGCTCTGAGAGATTTGGGGTTTTTTGAACAGTTACTTAGTTTTGGATTTTTTTAACAGCACCTCCTTGTGGACAACTTGTCCTGGCCACCATAATCTTACCAGGCCAAGTACAAACTGCCAATGTCATACAGAGGAAGATCAGCCATTTAATGTGGGGTACCTCATAGTAAACTTGGGGGTCACTACCACTTGACTCTAGGAGCTGTTATGTGAAATAGGGATGCATCCTGCAGATGAAGGTTGTTAGTGCTTGGTTGAATCTTTCTCGAACCCAGCATAAGAGGGTCTGACCATAGTGCAGTTTGGTAATACTCAGGAGTCTAGGGGGGCCCAATTACCCTATTGACAGAGGGCTGTAGGGGTGATGCACCCAGGAACGAAAACAGTCTTCATGATGCTGTTTGATTATTAAGTAACAAACTGCTGGTAGAGTTTGGAGTTTTAGAGTTGCAGAGAAGGCTATCACAGAACAGCTGGATTTATTATCACATTAAATTACACACAGATGTACTTGATCTATTCATTAGAGGACCTCTGAAGACAACTGGTTACACCAGGTTAGGGTTTGGGGCATCATGGTAATGGGGATGAATTAGCCTGGTTGAAACCAGACCCATATGTCCTTCACTTCGCTTTGGACTAGGGTCTGGCATCTCTCCCATAGACAATGATTTCTCCGGCAGATTTTTGAATGGACCAATCAGAGAACAGAAGGCGGAGTTTTGTTAGTTTAGCCTGGCGAGGTCCAGGCTATTCAGATAAAAAGCTCAGAAACCACTCGGTGGATATTTTTTCTGCTACCAGTGTGTAATTATATGTCTCTAATTTACTGACTGTTGGCCTAGATGAAACATTTGAGATAAATTTCGATTTTTTATCATTTATTTTCGTAGCGCACCCGAGGCTGTTTGGAAAATGTCAAACCGAAACTATTTAAATCCAGCAGATTTGACCATTTCGTGAATTGATTTAGGAACTGTTAAGCTCAGGAACACTTCTGATATAACGTCAGCTAAGAAATATACTTTTCTCAGCAAAGAAATAATAGTTTTTTACCTTGTTTTCGTGAAAATTCCTTCGTGGCGGCGGCAGCCATTTTGAATGACGACGTCAGTCGACGTCGTTCAAAACTCCGCCTTCTGTTCTCTGTTAAGCTCAGGAACACTTCTGATATAACGTCAGCTAAGAAATATATTTTTCTCAGCAAAGAAATAATAGTTTTTTACCTAGTTTTCATGACACGAAGGAATGAAAATTCCTTCGTGGCGGCAGCCATTTTGACGACGTCAGTCGACGTCGTTCAAAACTCCGCCTTCTGTTCTCTGATTGGTCCGGTCAAAAATCTACCGGAGATATCCTTGTGGATGGGAGAAGTCCCAGACCCAGCAGTGAAGGGAAATGAGAATTGAGCGGAGCTGCGTAGGAATGGCGAGGGCCAGGCTAGGGATGAATACTTATACATGACACACTTTCAGAGACATGATTGAAAACAAAAACAAGAAGACCAGTTTCTTATATAAAAGAACAAAAGAAGAGTTCACACAGAATTCTAAACGGGGGATGAAGATTGGGATGTTTGGAGGGTTCTGTTTCTTCGCTGGTGTCTCTGGCAGCAGATGACAGTCACTGTGATGGTGGTGATGAATACTATGATTAATATGAAGATGATGCCAACCCAAGCTCCAAGACTTATCTCTGAAAAACAGAGAGGCAGAGGTAGACAACACAGGCAATAAGAGCATAATTTTAAACACAAGCATATTTTCTTTGTCTTGTTTTCGCCATGTCACTGATAAAAAGATAACACAACTTTGTGTGAAAATCAAGTATGTCATTTCAAAAACTGAAATTGTGGTGTTTCATTGCAGCTTCAGAACAACTTTAACAAATTACTGTATAGTATTTTTTCATGTTTCTTATGTGCAGCAGAAGGTAGCCTTCATCCATCCATCCATCCATCCATTTTCTTCCGCTTATCCGGGGTAGGATCATGGGGGTAGCAGCCTAAGTAGGGAGGCCCAGACTTCCCTCTCCCCAGCCACTTGGAGCAGCTCCTCTGGGGGAATCCCAAGGCGTTCCCAGGCCAGCCGAGAAACATAGTCCCTCCAGCGTGTCCTGGGTCTTCCTCTGGGTCTCCTCCCGGTGGGACATGCCCGGAACACCTCACCAGGGAGGCGTCCAGGAGGCATCCTAACCAGATGCCCGAGCCACCTCAACTGGCTCCTCTCGATGTGGAGAAGCAGCGGCTCTACTCCGAGTCCCTCCCGGATGACTGAGCTTCTCACCCTATCTCTAAGGGAGAGTCCAGACACCCTGCGGAGAAAACTCATTTCAGCCGCTTGTATCCGAGATCTCGTTCTTTCGGTCACAACCCAAAGCTCATGACCATAGATGAGGGTGGGAACGTAGATCGATCGGTAAATTGAGAGCTTTGCCTTTTGACTCAGCTCTCTCTTCACCACGACAGACCGGTACAGCGCCCGCTTCACTGCGGATGCTGCACCTATCCGCCTATCGATCTCACGCTCCAGTTTTCCCTCATTCGTGAACAAGACCCCGAGATACTTAAACTCCTCCACTTGGGGCAGGACCTCCTCCCCGACCCGGAGAGGGCATGCTACCCTTTTCCGGCTCAAGACCATGGCCTCGGATTTGGAGGAACTGATCCTCATCCCGGCCGCATCACACTCGGCTGCAAACCGCTCCAGCGAAAGCTGTAGATCACGATCTGATGAAGCCAATAGGACCACATCATCTGCAAAAAACAGAGAAGCGATTCTAAGGCCACCAAAACGGATCCTCTCAACACCTTGGCTGTGCCTAGAAATTCTGTCCATAAAAGTTATGAACAGAATCGGTGACAAAGGGCAACCTTGGCGGAGTCCAACTCTCACTGGAAACGAGCCTGACTTACTGCTGGCAATGCGGACCAAGCTCTGACACCGGTCGTACTGAAGTTAGCCTTCAGTCAACCTTTATTTATACAGGTTAGTCTCAATGAGCCTTGAGGACTCATTTACTAGAGATACCTAATTTAGTACTGACCAGCCACTCCTTTTCACCAGCTAACCTGGTGTAGCAGGTGATGGCATACCCCAATTCAATAAAATTATTGAGCTGGCTGAACTGTTGAAAAGAAAACCAGGTTCTTCTCATAATGTTGCGCTTTAGCATCTCTTTATTAACATTTGGCTTCTTAGAGAACTCGAGTCACAATAACTGATGGTGCTGCTTTCCTTGGCTAAACCTGGCAGATTTATGTTTTGTTCAAAGACTCATAATTTACCCAGATTTAGGTCTGAGGACGCAGAAATTCTGACAATTTTTTGAACATGTATTTCTTTCAAACAATGGACAGACTTTAAACATTAATTTTAAAAATGATATAACAACATAGGTGTTGCAACCATTATATGTGAAGGGGACGTGTCCCCCTCACAAAAAAAAACAAACATTAATTTGGACACCCCCTGCCACCCACCCACACACACACACACATACACACACACACACACACACACACACACAGGTTTGTCAATGTGGTTTAGCGGGACTTTTTCGCCAAACCCGCCCGGTGGTTGTTTACGGGGACTACCACTTCCCGAGGTCCTAGCGACCTGGGACCAAGCTCAGAGCACTCTAAAAAATCTGAAAAAAATTTTGGTCACTTTAGCTTTCCGATAGGAGCTTCACAGCAAGTTTTACCACCCAGACTCCAGTGTGGTTTACAAGGACGTCAAAAAATGTGGTTTATGAGGACAAAACAAACATTATGGAGTCTTTAAAGGGACAATTACGTCTAATTTAAACTCCGCCTACTTAACATAAAATTAACATAAAACACACAAATGTGACAGGACATTGCATTAGGAGAAATGTTTTTTGAACTGCTTTTATTAAACAAATTATGCACATACTTTATTTGTATTCAGTAACAAATCTTCAAATGTTTCAAATAAAATAAAACTTAAATGTTTCAAATAAAATAAAATAAAAACTTAAATTCTGGTGACATATTTACATTATTATAAAACATATTAACATTATATACATATTTCTAAAACAAAATTATACTTTTTCTGCAGGGTTAATCACAACCCAATGTAAAGTATAGGTGATCCCTGACTTACGAGCGACGAAAGAGTTCCTCAGTCTGAGATGACATATTTACATATTGTAATAAATCTATAGGCCGTTTGTGTAATTAAACACTTACGAGGTCAGTTTACTGACTTACCTATAGTTTGGATGAAAGATCCGAGCAGATTTTATCTACACAAATCTACCATCAGTTTCACGGGGTCTCAACTTTTTCAGACTAAATCAATAAATCTGTGGCTCAGTGAATGTAATGTAACTTGACAGGAAACAATATTATGTTGACCAGCCAAAGGTAGAGTCATTTAATAACAAAATCATCAAATTACAATCACAACATATTTACATAGATTGATCGATCACAACTTATAACTAACTTTTCAGCAGATTAAAACATAAGACAACAGAACACAAGTTAATGAGTCTTATATTAACTTATTCCTGTGGCACAAAACTTACAGTTTACATTTAGAAATAAACATAAAGAGTTAAGGATGAAGAATAAAGAAAGGAAATGGTTGAATCTTATCTTGAGATGTTAACCAGAGTGGTTCATCCTCTGTTTGGTTTCGGTTGGACATCCGTACCGTGATGAAATGACGTTTACCTTTGTGAAGATTTTCTTATTTTCGACTCCAGTAAATTAGTCAAGCTAGACGCACATGCCTTGCTGCGTTTTATAGGCGACTACTTTCATCCTGCCACGGTCTCGTGAGGTCCGCTTTGGCCTCCCAGAGTAATGTTATCAGCTCCGGTTTGGTTTCAAGATAACTTCCAGGAAAAGTGTTCACAGCTTGGAGCAGTGACCCTCAGATGGCTAACAGCTGACGTGCTGTTAGCCTCGCTGAAGACGTGGGCCTTTGGCTGATGGCCGGGACGTACAACAGCTTGGAGAAAGACGTCTATGCATCTTTCATTCTCCCAGAGAACTCACTGTTGTTGAGTTAGTGGTTCCCTTGGCACTCTAAGAATCAATAGGAAGTGTCCCTTTAAGAAGGGGGTGTGACTTAGTCACATACTTCCTGCTGATTGGTTGTCGTACCCCTAGAGAGGGTGTGACTTTGCAAGTGAGTGAGTTTGAGTGACAGATGATAGGGTAGACAATACATAGAAAACATACGTCAGAAGATACAGGTGCATGTGAACAAGCCATGTAATTTATTTTGAGAACAGGTTCATTGTTTTTAGAAAGGACGGGAGATAGAAAGCAAATTATGTCTGGAACTTTTCCTTCGTTCCAAAAACACTTCAAACAAATACGACAGATTGTTCAGTCAACTTTAAGACAGTTATTCTGAATAGAGCAGACAGTTTAGAGCAAAATCATTCTGAGATGTTCTCTTAACTTTGGCATATTTAAAATATACCAGCTTAGTAAAATCATCATTAAATGACAAAAATATACTGTTGATCAATTCTGAATTAACACATAATAAAGAGAAAGTTCAATCTGATTAATTAGTGTCCATTAATTCAAAATCATTGTAACAAAAATAGTGTCCTTGAGAGCTTCAAGAAAGTCTAACACAGAGAGTTTCAGAGAGATGTGGAGAGGCCCACATCCCATACGGACATGAGGATGCTATATCCTTACAGTCCCCCTTTTTGGAAATCATCGCCTGTCCTTGGAGATGAGTTCAAACACGAAAGGATACCACCGAATGTCTCTGACCTCTATGTAATCCAGCAAGTGGGGAAAAACAAATAAAATAAAATAAAGTTCAAAATTATACTCTCATAATGTTTTTGGAACCTCCATACTGTTTGTAGGTGATCCCATTGCAGTAAGCTTTCAATCCTTTGGAAAACATAGTCTGTTAACCCATGGAAAACTGAGTCTGATATCCCTTGGAAACAAAGTCTTATAATCCACAACGGTACTTCCACAACGATGGGGTTAGTGATTTCACCAGCAAGAATGGACTTTAATCAGCATGTAGAGGGGATCCCTCGATTGAAGCAGAGGAGGCGGCCCTTGGATGAAGGTTGAAGACCAACGTTGGATCAGCAGGTCCCCACATCGAAGGTTGCAGGCTGGATGGCTTCCAGTCGGTGCCACCCTGGTTCAATGTGTCATGCAATTATGTGGTTTTAGGTGGGCTTATGATTGGGATTTTACATTAGGCCCTACCTATATGCACCTGGTATGTAAGCTATCATGGATTAGATCAGCTACAATTACCAATTAAGGGGTGGATCAATGCTGTAAAAATCAGATATAGGGATCTATACCTATAGAAATGTGGAGGGCTTCTGTAACGAAGGCCTCTTCTTTCAAACTATTCCTCCATTCATTATTTAGTTTAGGTTAAACTAAAATAAAAAAATGAAAACTAGTTTGGTCTAAATGTCTGTTGTCTTTTAGACGAACGACGCAAGATTTGGTATTCCCTATAAATTTTGAAGTCTATGGCGAGACTCATCAAAATGAATAGATCTAGAATAGAAACGATCGAATCGGTCCTACCTAAATGATTGGGAGATCAGTGTAGATTATAGTACCTTAAGTAGTATTGATCTACAATGACTCTTCAAAGATTGAGATCTTTAACAAAATGAACAGCATGTTGGCATAGTTAAATCCATTTAAGTCTTCAACTAACATTAATCAAAACCTCTTTTGGCTGGGAGTGTTCAGAAAACAATAACAACTTCAATAACACAAAAGTAGCAATTAAGCAACTAAAAAACAACGTTTCACTACGTCAAACTCACTCTGGTCGTCAGATTCCAACGTGTCACACACAAGAAAAACAGTTCTTAGCTTTATAACCGATGTCAATTAAATCCTGCAGATTTAAACGGTTGTTAAGGTTAGTTTTTGTTGTGGGTTTTATGCTTAGCGTTTCTAAGTTCTAGTTGGAACGGTTTCTTTTCGCAACTAGTATAGTTTAAACTGTTTAGTTTATTTACTATCCTGTGCTTGGACGACCTTATTTTCCCATGAAGTCTTTGAGTTTGCGAGATCTTTGTCGTTTGTGGGGTTATTGAAATCTTTGTCCTTGACATGGGCATGACCTAACATCACCCCCCTGTGGTCATGAGGGACCACGCGCACGGGTGTGGACGTCCGTCCATGGGCACGAGTTAGGATGCCTTTGTTTAGTTTAAGCTGTTCGCGCAGTTTATTGGGAACCTTGTACAGGAACCTTATAGGTTTCGGCCAACGTATCTCTATACGTTTACCTCTTTCTGCGTAATTCAGGTGTGTCACAACTGTCGGCGCCGTCGCAGGCGTGCCTCTGTCGTTGTGATGTATGTCTTCCCACTTCATGAATGAAGAGGTGCTCTTTGAGCCTGTAAGAACTATGTCATCTCTGAGTAGTTCTAGAGTCAAATGCTCTTGAACCAAGGTTTCATCGAAAGCTTGGCTGATAGCCGAATTACCTGTCCCTGAGGACAGCATAGCGTTCTCGGTGTGTGATCCTTGGATCTCTACACCGTCCTCCACCTGTGGCAGGAAGTGTGAGTACGCCCCCCTTTTGTTTGAGGAGGGGTCCCCAAAATCTGTAACAATGGAGTCCAAGTGACTGTCAGCGTGTTGTAGACTGTCACTTTCAGGATTCGGATGTCCTTGAACCAAGACATCACTGAAATCTTGGCTGTATGCCGAATTACCTGTCCCACAGGACAGTATAGCGTCATCGGTGTGGGACCCTTGGATCTCCACACCTTCTTCTACCGGTGGTAGGTAGTGCTCAGTGAGTGCTGAAGGTGTCAGCTCGCAGAGGAGGTTCTCGTGTTGGGCCAGAGTCTGGTCCACCTGTTGAGTCTCCTCTGTCTCACCTGTATATGAAGGTTCACTTACCGGGTTTGTGGTCTCGGTTGGGGAATCCCATGTGACCTCAGCGGTACCTGTTGTTAGACAGTCAGTGTCCTGACCTTGGGGAGGCACCTCGATTGGCAGTGGACTGCTCACTGTGGCCTACATTGTCTGATTGCCATAATTTATAATCGCTTCAAAGCGATTTACAAAATCTTGGCCAACCACAAATGGAGTCTGGAGTGAGTCACGTTCAGACACATATACCAGGTGGTATAGTGACATTTCGCCAATCTGCATGTGAACCATGGCTATTAGGGTTGTTCTCGTCTTTGCGAGGCCCTGTTGCTCACCATAAGTGTCCTTCACAAAGGGTATTTGCCTGTCAACATTGTTAGCGGCGGTCCTTAGCTCATCAAACAGTTTGGCTGACATGATAGACACGTCTGAGCCACAAACCAGGATTTCTTCTTGCGCGAGGACACCTTCCAATGTGAGTGGCAGGTAAGCTCTCTTAGCTAACCCCCTCTTTATAAAGTTACACAGAAACCGTTCAGGTTTTTTCACACGTTTTTGTGTACGTGTGACTCTGTCTGTGTAATCTTCGTCGCTGTCAGTATCATGATGGCTGTCTGCCCCATGACCTTCAGGATGTGGATTCTTAGCAATCTGTTTGTTGTCAGCATCTTGATTTTCAGGACGCTGATCATCAACTGTGCGCCATGAGTCGTTACAAAAGGCAGTGCTGCGCGCCGCTTCGTCAGGTTGAACAACGTTGTTTGTGTTATCAACAAGGACAACGTCACACGTTGTATCAGCTTGGTCAACCACTGTAACATTCAAATCATTTGACAAACAACTCACAACCTCAGTCACGTCCACGCGCGGAGGCGCCGTTTCCTTAATCTGGAGCAAGTGTGACTCTTTGCATGTCTCGAACTGTGCAGTTCAAGGGGCAGGGGCAGGAGGGCCGCTACTCGTGGGTACATGTTGGGACCGACCATTGTTCAATGGTTCACGGTGCCCATGCAACCGCCTTCGAATCTCACCTACTGTGAGATCCATGAGAGAACTCTTTTGGTTCGATCCGAACCATCTGGGTTCATCTAGAGAGCGAACACCTGCCTTTTGTGGTTCATTGCTCATCTCAGGGTTTTCAACCTGAGGTGAAAGAGGAGCAGGACTCCCTGAACCGATCAGAGTCAACGTTCCAGCTGGACACAATCTGTGGTTTGTTATCATGAAAAACCTGTTTATTGTCGCACTCTGTAGGAGAGGGAACCTTTTCCATTTTCTGCGAGTGGGATGTGACCTTTTGACCTGGACAAACCTCTGATGGAATCCTAGGTTGTATCCTTGTCTCAAAAACCCACGCAGCGTAATCTTTTATCTTTTCCATGCTGTCCTTTTTGCAATCAAACGTTAAATGAACACATTTCATTTGGAAAGGCATGAGATGCGTAGTGAAAAGACGTTTAAACTCCTCATCTTCCTCTAAGCCAGGGACAATTTTGCCCCGGAGTAGGCCGAGATGAGCCTGTCGTAGAACGACAGAGGACTTTCCCACGTATCCTGATGGACAGCCACCGCAGCTAAGTAATTAGCATACACTGGAGCAGATGTCCATCTACGTGCGATAAAAGAGGAGGCCCTATCAGGTGATGCACCTGTTTGAACTTCCATCTTTGTACTGATTTTCTGTGAAAAATCAAGGAAAGTGGGTCTTATTTCACAGTGTGCAGTCTCACCATGTGATGCCTGCGGCAGTCAACATGGAGTCCAAGATGTGAAATCAAATAAAAATCAGTGATTTTTATTAATTTGTCGACCTGCGACAAAGTCAAATAAAAACGGCTGTCGTTGTGAGATTTTTGTGAAAATCAAAACAAAAGACGCCTCATGTGTGTTATTTTAAACTTGCAGTTTAAAATAAACAGGGACAGACATCTTGTTTTTGCACAGAATTTATGATAAAAGTGTCAAGTTTTATCAAAATGCAGACATGTCTGTATTAAATCTGTGTAACTGTTCTGCCATCAACATTTGATTATATGTGAAAATCAAATGAAGGATGCTGTGTGTTCAACATTTCAAAATGTACACTATTCAAAAACAGGAAAGTTGAAATGCATACAGGAATACATGAACCGTATTCTTCATAACACCCAGCAGATGGGGTTACATCATTGGATAAGTTCACCACAGCGACTGCAATTCTCTGTCTGACCGCTATAGAGGCGTTGTTGTCACCTGTGAGCGAAGCTGCAGCCTCACTCATTCACAGACGTCTAACAACGGGCCAAAAGCATCAATCAGAAATATCCAGAGCCCATACGTGAAAAAAACTCTAGAACCCCAGTCTCACAAAATACGAAACAATGTGAGAAACATTGGTCGAACTGTGAAACTTTAAACTGCGTTTGAAGGAAAAAAGGTCGGACCCATAAAGCAGCTGCAGCACCCGGTGTCACGTGACCTGGTCACATGGCGATCGGCAGTTTCAGAGCAACTGACTCAATCCACCCATTAAAATCTCAAAAACACTGCGATGAAACAGTCTTTTCAGAGATAGTAACGGGCAACAAGCCTGAACTTGTCTGGGACAAACAGCTGAATTGAAAGTTGACGAGAGTGGGCTCTTTCGCCACTTTTTAGCGTCAACACCTACAGCGTAATCGACCAATCACAGCGAAGACATAACTGTAGTTCTAAAACCCAAGTGTTCATGGGAAATTGTGTCTTCCAAACCTAACACCACCCACGTGTGACGTGCCGTTCGAGCGGTGCGTTCACGGACCTGCGGTCGCCGAACGTTAGCGTGGAACGGACATTTCAACATTCTAAAACAGTCATAAATATCGCAAAACATCGCAGTTAAGCCAGTCTTCGACGATATCACGTGCATAGAACCCAAACAACACAGATAAACTGTCAGAAATGTGTGCAAAAATGAATCCGACAACCAACAGTCTACAGAAACCCACTTTTTTTAACACGACACACAATGGACCAATCACAGCGCTTTAAGCAGCCATTTTGTTTTGGTACCGCTAACGTTAGTTCGACCCAAAGAGTTCTGGACACTCTTTCACAAAATAAACGTAGAATACACCACAGAAAACACTGCTAACGAGCCCAAACACATGCAGGCTACCCCCACGCCTTCCAGAGAAGGCAGCACGCTAACTGTGTACAACAACAGACTTTACGTCACTCGGAACCGGAGGTCGGAACGTCCGGCCCAAAGCCGAGTGGGTTTCACCCGAACCTCAGCTAACAACACGTTGTAACAGATTAGGTAAAACGGAGCAGCAAATGTGTGAAACAGACCTTCAACAGCAATCCGCAGAAGTAATAAAATGAAGCAGAATCATGACGCGGCAGTCACAAAAAGACAAATGCACGCTCTTGTTTGCGACACGGTTTGAATCGTCTCCCAACCACAAACATTCATCCATCCGCAGCTTCAAAAAAGACGTTGAAATGTGAAAGAAAAATAATTCTAACGGGAAACGCACCAGACAATGCCACGATTAGCAATCTCCGACACTCACCAGCCAGAACGATTCTATGAGTCCACAACAGGATAAAAACTATATGCCAACATCTTATGAGCACTGAAACATCAATTCAATCTTTCAGAAGACCTGTACGCGGCCACCAATATGTAATAAACCTATAGGCCGTTTGTGTAATTAAACACTTACGAGGTCAGTTTACTGACTTACCTATAGTTTGGATGAAAGATCCGAGCAGATTTTATCTACACAAATCTACCATCAGTTTCACGGGGTCTCAACTTTTTCAGACTAAATCAATAAATCTGTGGCTCAGTGAATGTAATGTAACTTGACAGGAAATGTTATTATGTTGACCAGCCAAAGGCAGAGTCATTTAATAACAAAATCATCAAATTACAATCACAACATATTTACATAGATTGATCGATCACAACTTATAACTAACTTTTCAGCAGATTAAAACATAAGACAACAGAACACAAGTTAATGGGTCTTATATTAACTTATTCCTGTGGCACAAAACTTACAGTTTACATTTAGAAATAAACAAAAAGATTTAAGGAGGAAGAATAAATAAAGGAAATGGTTGAATCTTATCTTGAGATGTTAACCAGAGTGGTTCATCCTCTGTTTGGTTTTGGCTGGACATCCGTACCGTGATGAAACAACGTTTACCTTTGTGAAGATTTTCTTATCTCGACTCCAGTAAATTAGTCAAGCCAGACACGCATGCCTTGCTACGTTTTATAGGCGACTACTTTCATCCTGCCACGGTCTCGTGAGGTCCGCTTTGGCCTCCCAGAGTAATGTTATCAGCTCCGGTTTGGTTTCAAGATAACTTCCAGGAAAAGTGTTCACAGCTTGGAGCAGTGACCCTCAGATGGCTAACAGCTGACGTGCTGTTAGCCTCGCTGAAGACGTGGGCCTTTGGCTGATGGCCGGGACGTACAACAGCTTGGAGAAAGACGTCTATGCATCTTTCATTCTCCCAGAGAACTCACTGTTGTTGAGTTAGTGGTTCCCTTTGCACTCAAGAATCAATAGGAAGTGTCCCTTTAAGAAGGGGGTGTGACTTAGTCACATACTTCCTGCTGATTGGTTGTCGTACCCCTAGAGAGGGTGTGACTTTGCAAGTGAGTGAGTTTGAGTGACAGATGATAGGGTAGACAATACATAGAAAACATACGTCAGAAGATGCAGGTGCATGTGAACAAGCCATGTAATTTGTTTTGAGAACAGGTTCATTGTTTTTAGAAAGGACGGGAGACAGAAAGCAAATTATGTCTGGAACTTTTCCTTCGTTCCAAAAACACTTCAAACAAATACGACGGATTGTTCAGTCAACTTTAAGACAGTTATTCTGCATAGAGCAGACAGTTTAGTGCAAGATCATTCTGAGATGTTCTCTTAACTTTGGCATATTTAAAATATACCAGCTTAGTAAAATCATCATTAAATGACAAAAATATACTGTTGATCAATTCTGAATTAACACTTATTAAAGAGAAAGTTCAATCTGATTAATTGGTGTCCATTAATTCAAAATAATTGTGACAAAAATAGTGTCCTTGAGAGCTTCAAGAAAGTCTAACACAGAGAGTTTCAGAGAGATGTGGATTGTGGAGAGGCCCACATCCCATACGGACATGAGGGTGCTATATCCCTACAATATTATAAAACATTAACTTTACAAACTTGTACATAATTCTAAAACAAAATTGTACTTTTTTTACAGGGTTCACCACAATCCACTGTAAAGTACAGGTGATCCCTGACTTACGAGCGACGAAAGAGTTCCTCAGTCTGAGATGACATATTTACATATTATAAAACATTAACATTATAAACTTGTACATATTTCTAAAACAAAATTGTACTTTTTTTACACGGTTCACCACAACCCACTGTAAAGTACAGGTTATCCCTAACTTACGAGTGACGAAAGACATCCTCAGTCTGAGATGCTGTATTCAGCTCAGTCTTATAAAGACTTCCTTAGTCTGAGATGTTGTATTCAGCTGAGTCTTATAAATAAAGACTTCCTGATGACAGCCAAAACCAGCTGCTCACATGATCAAGGAGGACCATCAGCCTAAACATTGCCCATTTTCTACATCCATCCATTATCTTTACCCGTTTCTTCCATTTTGGGTCACGGGGGTCGCCGGTGCCCATATCCAGCAATCATAGGGCAAGGGGCGGGGTGCACCTTTCACGGTTCGCAAGTTTATCACAGGGCATCACATTTGTTACATGAAAACATAAAACACTAGAAAGCTTGTTGAACAAGACACATACTAAAATTAAAATACCCTGATGAATGCTCAATAATTCTAGTAGAATAATCAAAAAAGCTAAGTCTGGTCCTCAGGACATTCAAAAAAACAACACAAAGAAAAGCAAAAAAAAAAAACTGGAAATGTTTAGTCTTTTGTCCAAGTCTGGAGATAATGTATTCAACTCAGTATTATAAATAAAGATTTCCTCAGTGTGAGGTGCTGCATTCAGCTTAGTCTCATAAATAGCACCCTCTCACAGTGGATCAACCAGTTTGCAGGTCCTCCTTGATCATGAGAGCAGCTGGTTTTGGCTGTCATCAGCAAATTGGTTGATCCACTGTGAGAGGGTGCTATTTATAAGACTGAGCTGAATGCAACATCTCAGATTGAGGAAACCTTTCGGACAAATGACTTCCACAGTCTTGGATGCTGTACTCAGCTCAGTCTTATAAATAAATACTTCCTCAGTCTGAGGTACTGCATTCAGCTCAGTCTTATAAATAGCACCCTCTCACAGTGGATCAACGAGTTTGCTGAACAGCCAAAACCAGCTGCTCTCATGATCAAGGAGGACCTGCAAACTGGTTGATCCACTGTGAGAGGGTGCTATTTATAAGACTGAGCTGAATGCAGCACCTCAGACTGAAGACGTGTTTCGGACGAA
Source organism: Garcialebias charrua (assembly GCA_038048925.1). Classification (NCBI taxonomy): domain Eukaryota; kingdom Metazoa; phylum Chordata; class Actinopteri; order Cyprinodontiformes; family Rivulidae; genus Garcialebias; species Garcialebias charrua. The sequence continues at coordinate 5,082 of JBBPBX010032363.1, read as the reverse complement.
TGACTTCCTCAGTCTTACATGCTATGTTCAGCTCAGTCTTATAAAAGAAGACTTCCTCGACAAAGTTTTTTTTACAGTTTTTACATCAAAGTACAATTCAAACAAAAACACTTTCATCGATTCATCGCAAACCTGTTGCTTCCTCTCACATTCCTCCTTGGTGATCAGTTCACCTCGATATTCCAAAAGAAAGTCATATTTTGCAAAGGATTTATTTGCTAAGATTCCTCAACCTAGTTATATAAATAGGAAAAATTGTATTTTTTGTTAACACTAATAAAGCTCCACATACCTTTTAAGTTCACTGATAAATTTGATGACAAGGCCCTAAATAAAGACTTCCTCAGTCTGAGGTGCTGCATTCAGCTCAGTCTCATAAATAGCACCCTCTCACAATGGATCAACCAGTTTGCAGGTCCTCCTTGATCATGTGAGCAGCTGGTTTTGGCTGTCATCAGCAAACTGGTTGATCCACTGTGAGAGGGTGCTATTTATAAGACTGAGCTGAATGCAGCATCTCAGAATGAGGAAGTCTTTCGGACGAATCACTTCCACAGTCTTATGCCCCTTTTCCACCGGTCGGCTCGGGTCGGATGTTACGTCATATGTGCGTCGCAGAGACCCCCTTTCATCCTTTTCCACCGGATATTCCGTGCTAAGCCGCGCGAGATTTCTTGAGATTTTCGGGTTGGTTTCAGAGGGGTACTGAGGCGAGCTCACCCGCTCTGGAAGGAGGGAGGAGGAGACTCGAGCAGTTTTCACGGAAGCGAGGGAAGTGATCACGGCAGGACTTTACATGAATAACACGGTAAAAACAATTATTATTTTTAAAATTTATAGCAAAGATGGGTCTTCAGCTGAACGTGTCCTTAATAAAATCACGTATTGCTCAAAACTGCAGGATTTTAAAAAGCAGGTTCGCCACGAGCAACACGCGGCGCGCGGGCGGCTTTATGTCTTTAAATGTAGCTCAATGAACAGATATAAAATATATTTCATAGCTGACTTTATAGTACGAGGGCTCCTGAGCTTAACCACGCTTTAATATTGTCACGTAGTGGTCAAATATGCTGCATTTAAAGTAGTTTCGCTTTGACTTCTTCCAAAACTGTGCTTGCACAACGAAAATAAATTATAAAAATTCGAATTTTATTTCAAATAACTCCAACAGGATACATTTAGTATATGAACATGTTGTGATCACACTAGATTTTTTTGAAAAATATCAGCTATGTGGTTTTTGATAGAATTGATAATATGTGATACAAAGTACAAGGGAGAAAATTAATGGAGGTAGCTTGACACATTTATGTCTATAAAACATTGAATTTTATTTCAAATAACTCCAACAGGATACATTTAGTATATGAACATGTTGTGATCACACTAGATTTTTTTGAAAAATATCAGCTATGTGGTTTTTGATAGAATTGATAATATGTGATACAAAGTACAAGGGAGAAAATTAATGGAGGTGGCTTGACACATTTATGTCTATAAAACATTGAATTTTATTTCAAATAACTCCAACAGGATACATTTAGTATATGAACATGTTGTGATCACACTAGATTTTTTTGAAAAATATCAGCTATGTGGTTTTTGATAGAATTGATAATATGTGATACAAAGTACAAGGGAGAAAATTAATGGAGGTGGCTTGACACATTTATGTCTATAAAACATCCATCCATCCATCCATTTTCTTCCGCTTATCCGGGGTCGGGTCGCGGGGGTAGCAGCCTAAGTAGGGAGGCCCAGACTTCCCTCTCTCCAGCCACTTGGAGCAGCTCCTCTGGGGGAATCCCAAGGCGTTCCCAGGCCAGCCGAGAAACATAGTCCCTCCAGCGTATCCTGGGTCTTCCTCTGGGTCTCCTCCCGGTGGGACATGCCCGGAACACCTCACCAGGGAGGCGTCCAGGAGGCATCCTAACCAGATGCCCGAGCCACCTCAACTGGCTCCTCTCGATGTGGAGAAGCAGCGGCTCTACTCCGAGTCCCTCCCGGATGACTGAGCTTCTCACCCTATCTCTAAGGGAGAGTCCAGCCACCCTGCGGAGAAAACTCATTTCAGCCGCTTGTATCCGAGATCTTGTTCTTTCGGTCATAACCCAAAGCTCATGACCATAGATGAGGGTGGGAACGTAGATCGATCGGTAAATTGAGAGCTTTGCCTTTTGACTCAGCTCTCTCTTCACCACGACAGACCGGTACAGCGCCCGCTTCACTGCGGACGCTGCACCTATCCGCCTATCGATCTCACGCTCCAGTTTTCCCTCATTCGTGAACAAGATCCCGAGATACTTAAACTCCTCCACTTGGGTAAGGACCTCCTCCCCGACCCGGAGAGGGCACGCTACCCTTTTCCGGCTCAAGACCATGGCCTCGGATTTGGAGGAACTGATCCTCATCCCGGCCGCATCACATTCAGCTGCAAACCGCTCCAGCGAAAGCTGTAGATCACGAGCTGATGAAGCCAATAGGACCACATCATCTGCAAAAAACAGAGAAGCGATTCTAAGGCCACCAAAACGGATCCTCTCAACACCTTGGCTGCGCCTAGAAATTCTGTCCATAAAAGTTATAAACAGAATCGGTGACAAAGGGCAACCTTGGCGGAGTCCAACTCTCACCGGAAACGAGCCTGACTTACTGCCGGCAATGCGGACCAAGCTCTGACACCGGTCGTACAGGGACCTAACAGCCCATATCAATGGGCCTGGTACCCCATACTCCCGGAGTACCCGCCACAGAACCCCCCGAGGGACGCGGTCGAATGCCTTTTCCAAGTCTACAAAGCACATGTAAACTGGTTGGGCAAACTCCCACGCACCCTCCAGGACCCTGTTGAGGGTGTAGAGCTGGTCTAGTGTTCCACGACCAGGACGAAAACCACACTGCTCCTCCTGAATCCGAGGTTCGACTATCCGACGGACCCTCCTCTCCAGAACCCCTGAATAGACCTTACCAGGGAGGCTTAAGAGTGTGATCCCTCTATAGTTGGAACACACCCTACGGTCCCCCTTTTTGAATAGGGGAACCACCACCCCAGTCTGCCAATCCAAGGGAACTGCCCCCGATGTCCACGCGATATTGCAGAGTCGCGTAAGCCAACACAACCCCACAACATCCAGAGCCCTAAGGAACTCAGGACGAATCTCATCCACCCCCGGAGCCTTGCCACCGCGGAGCTTTTTAACCACCTCGGCGACCTCAGCACCAGAGATTGGAGAGCCCGACCCAAAGTCCCCAGGCTCCGCTTCCTCAGTGGAAGACGTGCCAGTAGGATTGAGGAGGTCTTCGAAGTATTCCGCCCACCGACTCACAACATCCCGAGTTGAGGTCAACAGCACGCCATCCCCACCATAAATGGTGTTGGTCGCGTACCGCTTTCCCCCCCTGAGACGCCGGATGGTGGACCAGAATCGCCTCGAAGCCGTACGGAAGTCATTCTCCATGGCCTCTCCGAACTCCTCCCACGCCCGAGTTTTTGCCTCAGCAACCACCCGAGCCGCATGCCGCTTGGACTGCCGGTACCTATCTGCTGCTTCCGGGGTCCCACAGGCCAAAAAGGCCCAATAGGACTCCTTCTTCAGCTTGACAGCATCCCTCACCGCCGGTGTCCACCACCGGGTTCGAGGGTTGCCACCACGACAGGCACCAACAACCTTGCGGCCACAACTCCGATAAGCTACCTCGACAATAGAGGCGCGAAACATGGCCCACTCGGGCTCAATGTCCCCCGCCTCCCTCGGAACGTGTTCAAAGCTCTCCCGGAGGTGGGAGTTAACACTAGGAATACCAAACACATGTACTTGTACATATTTTACATATAGCTCCCATGGGAGACTGTAAAATGACAGATTGAGGAATTTGCATTCCATTAGGTGTGTGTGACCCCTGGGGCTGAAGTCTTTTGTGTGCTCAAAACATCCCCCCAGTAGCCAAAACAAAACATCTCCCCATATTCCAACAACAACATTCCTTCTGCAGGTTCAAAGTGCAGCTTTTTACAACACAGACCAAACTTTTGGAGATGTTGATGACTCTTTGCAAATGTCAACGCTAGAAACTTCAGTTTATTTTATAGATATACGTTTTATACTTTTTATACTACTATGCAAAAACTCAGGACAGTATTACACTTTTATTATTTCATTTTATGCTTATGTTCATTGGGTGTTTGGTGTTTTAGGGGTGTTTGGTGTTTCAGTGTTGGTGTAAATTTTCATACTTTTATACTATTATGAAAAAACTCAGGACAGTGTTACACTTTTTTACTATTTTATGCTTATGTTTATTAAATGTTTTAGTGTTTAGTGTTTAGATGGTTACTGTTGCACCGAGGGACTGAGAGAAACGCAATTTCGGTCCTGTGTATGTCCTGTACATACAGGTAGTCCCCGATTTACGAGCGAGATCCGTTACAACGAGGCGCTCGTAAACTGGAAATCTCGTAATTTGGAACGGCCGCCACGCTTCTCGTAAGTCCGGAATTTCGCTCGTAAATTGGAACGGTTTTGCTAGCGCGACTACGAACACTCGTTTTTCATCGAAAAACTGCTTATGAGTGCATAAAAATGATCGGAAACGTGTGTCCACATGTTTAGCTAACGAACTGTGGTGAAAAAACACAGGAAAACTCAGTATTTTTTGCGTTTTTTCCAATAATTCGCCAGCTCGTAAGTCCGGAACCTCGTAGATCAGAGCGCTCGTAAATCGAGGACTACCTGTATTGTATTTCTGACAATAAAGTTGACTTTGACTTTGACTTTGACTGCCTCTAAGCGAGCAGGTCCCCGGTTCAAATCCTGGTCCGGGGGCCTTTCTGGGTGGAGTTTGCATGTTCTCTCCGTGCATGCGTGGGTTTTCTCCGGGTGCTCCGGTTTCCTCCCACAGTCCAAAAACATGCATGTTAGGCTGATTGTTAACTCTAAATTGACCCTAGGTGTGAGTGAGACAGGTCCCTCTTGTAAATGAGTCCCCGTGGCTCAACGAGTCCAGCCTGTATAAATAAAGGTTGAATGAATGAATGAACAAACTGATATGGAGAGAACACAAATTCTGTAAGAATAAAAATAC
>JBBPBX010032362.1:17204-33931 GCA_038048925.1 Garcialebias charrua | reverse complement strand
ATAATAATAATAATAATAATAATAATAATAATAATAATAATAATAATAATAATAATAATAATAATAAACTTTATTTGTATAGCACCTTCCTACAATGCCTTGCATTGACCAAGGTGCTTAACAGGATAAAAAGATGAATAAACTGGAACAATAAATCAATGAAAATAGAATAGAAACAACAGCAATAAAAGAAGGCAATGGAAATAAAAAATGCTACATACTAAAATAACACTAAAATAACACAAGTAATAAAAGTTACACACTGAAAGCTTTTTTGAACAAGTGGAAATAAAAAGGCAATGGAAATAAAAAATGTTACATATTAAAATACCAAAAGTAATAAAAGTTACACACTGGAAGCTTATTTGAACAAGTGGAAATAAAAAGGCAATGGAAATAAAAAATGCTACATATTAAAATACCAAAAGTAATAAAAGTTACACACTGAAAGCTTTTTTGAACAAGTGGGTCTTCAGTCTGGTTTTGAACAGAGTCAGATCAGAGGTGGCACGCAGCTCAAGGGGGAGACTGTTCCAGGCTTTTGGGCCGGCAACAGAAAATGACCGGTCTCCCCATTGTTTGTACCTTGAGCGAGGCACCTCCAGCAGGTGTTGACTGGCAGAGTGTAAATATATATATATGTATAATAAAAACAATTTCTTCTTTCTGCTACCTTTCTCTTTTATATATTTTGTACGTTATCATTTATGGCATTGTTTTGTATAGTATTTTTTTTAATGAACAAATTTTATAAATAAATAAATTATGATCTAATTAGAATTTTTTCATTTAAATTATCATCTTATTAACTCAGTTTGTTTAACCTCTTTGTTTTGTTTGCAGTCTTGAGTATGTCACTAAGTGACTCTTCGGGGAAATTATCCACCAGAGATCACCTCCAGCTAAGAAACCTGCGATGGCTGTACTGAAAACTTTTTCAGGGACAGGTGGGAACTAGCAAGTCCCTTTTGGAGCAAGTCCAAGAAGAGGTTCTTGAGAACAGAGCTCCAGGGTGCCCATCTATCTCTGTTGCTAGTGAGCCGGTTGACTGACTGACTGACTGACTAACCAACCGTCCCTACTATCTATCTATCTATCTATCTATCTATCTATCTATCTATCTATCTATCTATCTATCTATCTATCTATCTATCTATCTATCTATCTATCTATCTATCTATCTATCTATCTATCTATCTATCTATCTATCTATCTATCTATCTATCTATCTATCTATCTATCTATCTATCTATCTATCTATCTATCTATCTATCTATCTATCTATCTATCTATCTATCTATCTATCTATCTATCTATCTATCTATCTATCTATCTATCTATCTATCTATCTATCTATCTATCTATCTATCTATCTATCTATCTATCTATCTATCTATCTATCTATCTATCTATCTATCTATCTATCTATCTATCTATCTATCTATCTATCTATCTATCTATCTATCTATCTATCTATCTATCTATCTATCTATCTATCTATCTATCTATCTATCTATCTATCTATCTGTCTGTCTGTCTGTCTGTCTGTCTGTCTGTCTGTCTGTCTGTCTGTCTGTCTGTCTGTCTGTCTGTCTGTCTGTCTGTCTGTCTGTCTGTCTGTCTGTCTGTCTGTCTGTCTGTCTGTCTGTCTGTCTGTCTATCTATCTATCTATCTATCTATCTATCTATCTATCTATCTATCTATCTATCTATCTATCTATCTATCTATCTATCTATCTATCTATCTATCTATCTATCTATCTATGTTGACAACTGACTAACATTTAGAGACATCCTGATTAAAAGTGGCCACCACAGCCAATTACCTTAGAAAATACTGACATGGCTATGACTCAATCTATTTTGCGGACAGTATTTTTTGTTGTTGTTGTAGTAATAGCTGAGATTCATCCCCATCACATACCCTGAACTCTGATGGATTGCCCAAGATCATATTATAAATATTTGACATGCTTAGAGGAGTGCAATATGTATTCTTTCAAATAAATGTCTGTCTTACTGAACAAAAAACATGGGAATAAGAGAAAATATAGAAAAGTAAAAAGTTCTAACATAAATTAAGCATCACTGCTGTTGAAAAGAGAAACTAGAAAGATCTATCACCTGCTGTGGTGAGAAGCTGCTGCTTGCTGCAGACAGTCAAACAGCAGGCCACCACCTTCAGCTTTAGTCAGCATTCTGCATGGATTATATATGAAAGTCAAAGTTTTGGAGACAAAAGCTCAGCCATCACAAATGCAAGCATAGAGCATAAATCCATTATTTTGTATTAATCACAGCAGCAAGAAGCGTGTTAAAAGTATACACAACAACAAAAACTAGATAAATTTAAAACAATACAGTATAGCTGCAAGCATTTTGTATAGACCCTAACATTCAATGCACTTTGAAGAAACACTTGTTGTGCTTGTCTAAATTTTGTATCCATTTGTCTAACCTCAGTGATCCATGCTCCATCTCCAAAGTTGATATTAGTCAGGCTGATTTGTCCTCCAGAGAGGGGATCTTTGAGTTAACTAGAAGACTGCACAAAGCCTGTCTTCAGACTGTGCAGCTGATGCCACAGGCATGGCTAAAGCCTCACTGGTCCATTAGAGGACAGAAGGAGCCATGTCTGACATATTAGAGCATCCAGGGAAAAAAAAACAGTCCCTGCCCTCCACACGCATCATAAGGGGAGGAGAATGTGAGGGAGGGAGAGCTGTAAGAGAAAGAATGAGGGCAGAAATGAAAGAGAGAGTGGCAAAAGCAACTGATATTGTTTGTCTATAATGACTATAGGAGTTGCAGTGAAGAGGAGGGGATAATGGATGGAACAATCTGCATGCAAAAAGGGCAGAAGAGAAAATCTAGCCTTGATGGAGCAAATGGTTTGTCACTCCGCTCGATAGTCCATTAAAGTTTCAGTTTGAGCCAAGAATTGAAAAACAGAAAAGCTAAAACAGGTAAAATGACAAATACTGTAAACTACAAACACAAAGAAGAAAGTTTCAAGTTTTGCCTGTGACTTTTTTTTTTCTTGGTCTTTTGCAAGATTTTGTCTTTTTTAAGAAGTAACTGTATTGAATGCAATTGAATGTCCAGAGGACCAATAGCTTTTTTAGATTTTTCTACCTGGATTATTGAGCATGCATCAGGGTAACTGTATGCTGGTTTTTGGTGAAAGGCCGAAACTCTACACCAAAGGAAATAAAGCTAGCATCTTTGTTGCACATTTTATGTAATTTTCATCTCTCGCCCTAAGCTGAAGAAAATATATTGTAGACTCTACATCTACCGAAATTGGTAACACTTTACAATAAGATACACCAAATTTGATTAACTACTAGGGAACGCCTCAGGAAACAAATCAGGAACAAATCAGGAATTAATAGGTAGTTAACCAGTACTTACTGAGGAACACTCAGCCCAGCCTTATTAGGGGTCTACTGGTTAGTTACCTGGAAAATGAAGAGGAACTAATCAAGAACTAATGGGTAATTACCGGTATCAAGGAAACTAAAGAGGAACGAATCAGGAGCTAATGGGTAATAAAATCAGTAAACACTAGGAAACAGGTTTTTGACAATTACGAGCTGTGACCTCACTGGTGCAGGGTTTATTCAGAACTCACATGGAGAATTTCTCCTCTGTTTCTGTGGTAACAAACCAGTAGTCCCCAATTAGGCTTGGCTGTGTGTTCCCCAGTAAGTACTGGTTAACTACCCACTATTTTTATTCCTCTTTGGTTTTCTTAGTAACTACCCATTAGTGCTTGATAAGTTCCTCTTCATTTACAAGGTAATTAACCAGTAGTCCCCTAATAAAGCTTGGCTGTGCGTTCCTCACTAAGTACTGGTTAACTACCCATTAGCCCCAGATTTGTTCCTTAGGCATTCCCTAGTAGGTAAGCAAATGTTGTGCACTTTATTGTAAAGTGTTACCCTGACATTTAATGTTCATCTTGACAATACCTTCATTATTGTTCGTTTGGTGTGAAATACAGAAAGGCTACGTTTAGGTTTCAATAGGACAAAAAACTCAAATAGTATAATTTTGTATACTTCCTATAGAATACTACATTGGATTCCTTATATTAATGAGTGATTTTTTTCCCCCGTGTGTGTGTATAAGTTCATGTGTTTGTCTGTTCTCAAAACATCTCAGGAACCACTGTAATAATTCAAATTGAACTCTTAGAAAATAATATTTGGACAAACAACTACAACAGAACATTTTTCAACACAATTCAGACGGCTGCCACAGTCAAGTGGCTTTTGAAAACAAAAAATAACTGAATGTGACTGATCCCTAACACATATTACACACACTAATATTTTGGAGTTGACTCTGTCTGTCTTTCTGCACTTAAGCAAAATATCTCAATAGTCACTGAACAAATTTGAGTAAAATCTTCAGGAAATTATCAGAGCACATCTATAAGTGAATATTTTTGTAGCCAATCCATTTCAAGATGGCAGCTTGCACTTAGCAAACACAACAATGGCTATACATTAGTCAATTTTACAGATACTCATAAGTTTGTGTGCCTTGTATAGTAGTAGCTAAGAGTGATTTCCAACACATACTTAAACTGCTACTCTATGCAAAAAATCTCTGCTCAAAGTGTTTGTGTTAAACGTTAGAGCAGCCCTGTTTCTCAGTTGGAAAATATCTCACAGATCACAGGATGGCTTTTAATGAAACTCCTGAAAATTAATCATTGGGTATACATACATACCACAACTGTGTAATATGCCCTTTTTCAATAAATAGGCCTTTAATTTATTTTCTCATGAATATTGTTTTGGGTACTGCATTTTGCAAGTTCGCGAAAAGAATCTGAACATCCATCCATCCATTCTCTTCCGCTTATCCGGGGTTGGGTCGCGGGGGTAGCAGCCTAAGTAGGGAGGCCCAGACTTCCCTCTCCCCAGCCACTTGGGCCAGCTCCTCTGGGGGAATCCCAAGGCGTTCCCAGGCCAGCCGAGAAACATAGTCCCTCCAGCGTGTCCTGGGTCTTCCTCTGGGTCTCCTCCCGGTGGGACATGCCCGGAACACCTCACCAGGGAGGCGTCCAGGAGGCATCCTAACCAGATGCCCGAGCCACCTCAACTGGCTCCTCTCGATGTGGAGAAGCAGCGGCTCTACTCCGAGTCCCTCCCGGATGACTGAGCTTCTCACCCTATCTCTAAGGGAGAGTCCAGACACCCTGCGGAGAAAACTCATTTCAGCCGCTTGTATCCGAGATCTCGTTCTTTCGGTCACAACCCAAAGCTCATGACCATAGATGAGGGTGGGAACGTAGATCGATCGGTAAATTGAGAGCTTTGCCTTTTGACTCAGCTCTCTCTTCACCACGACAGACCGGTACAGCGCCCGCTTCACTGCGGATGCTGCACCTATCCGCCTATCGATCTCACGCTCCAGTTTTCCCTCATTCGTGAACAAGACCCCGAGATACTTAAACTCCTCCACTTGGGGCAGGACCTCCTCCCCGACCCGGAGAGGGCATGCTACCCTTTTCCGGCTCAAGACCATGGCCTCGGATTTGGAGGAACTGATCCTCATCCCGGCCGCATCACACTCGGCTGCAAACCGCTCCAGCGAAAGCTGTAGATCACGACCTGATGAAGCCAATAGGACCACATCATCTGCAAAAAACAGAGAAGCGATTCTAAGGCCACCAAAACGGATCCTCTCAACACCTTGGCTGCGCCTAGAAATTCTGTCCATAAAAGTTATGAACAGAATCGGTGACAAAGGGCAACCTTGGCGGAGTCCAACTCTCACTGGAAACGAGCCTGACTTACTGCCGGCAATGCGGACCAAGCTCTGACACCGGTCGTACAGGGACCTAACAGCCCGTATCAAAGGGCCTGGTACCCCATACTCCCGGAGTACCCCCCACAGGACCCCCCGAGGGACGCGGTTGAATGCCTTCTCCAAGTCCACAAAGCACATGTAAACTTGTTGGACAAACTCCCATGCACCCTCCTGCTGAGGGTGTAGAGCTGGTCCAGTGTTCCACGACTAGGACGAAAACCACACTGCTCCTCCTGAATCTGAATCTGAACATTCAAACTGAAAGAGAGGGCAAAGTGTGAGGGAATTATTGGAAAACCCTGATGCACTGGTGTTTTTAACACATTACATAGGAAAAATAAGATGCTTTACTGAAATAGATCAAACCAAACTGAGCAGAAAGACTCCTGTTACATAATACATATTAAAAAGTTTAACTGTGAGATATAATCAGCTAGTGTCATCAAAAAAGGCGTTCAATACAGGATCAACTGGACTTTATTTGTTGCAGAAAACGTTTCGACTTCTGTCCAGAAGTCTTTTTCAATTCTGAATGAATGGAAGCTGTGAGACCGAGAAGTTTTATACAGGCTGACAAGCCACGCACCAACATATGAAATTGGAAACTGAAATAACACCACAAAATACCTGAGATAACATGCCCATTCTATTTAAATTGACAAAACAACACATCACAGCTTAACAGAAGGGGGTTTGTAACACATACATGTAAATTGAAAGATCACACCTTAACAGTAGGAGGTTCCCTTGAGGTCTCTGGTAGAAGACACAAAACTGTATGTAAATTGACAAAAAACACCTCCCAAACAACAACAGAGGCTACTCTGAGGCTCAGAGGCTACTTTGGAAGGTGGTTTTTTTTTCAATTTACATACAGTTTTGTGTCTTCTACCAGAGAGACCTCAAGGGAACCTCCTATTGTTAAGGTGTGATCTTTCAATTTACATGTATGTGTTACAAACCCCCTTCTGTTAAGCTGTGATGTGTTGTTTTGTCAATTTAAATAGAATGGGCATGTTATCTCAGGTATTTTGTGGTGTTATTTCAGTTTCCAATTTCATATGTTGGTGCGTGGCTTGTCAGCCTGTATAAAACTTCTCGGTCTCACAGCTTCCATTCATTCAGAATTGAAAAAGACTTCTGGACAGAAGTCGAAACGTTTTCTGCAACAAATAAAGTCCAGTTGATCCTGTATTGAACGCCTTTTTTGATTTTATCATGTCCTGGACGACTGAGAATCTTCACCAGCTAGTGTCATGTGCACTTATACACCAAAGAGGGTGAGGTGGGCTGTAATAGCAGGAGTTGAAAGATGAAAGTAAATTAAAGGTGTTTGGAAATAATCCCTTTAAAACAGTGAGAAAGAGGGAAAAAAACCAGTAGATGCAGACACACTTATTCACATCAAACCTAGGTACAAAGTAGAAGAAAAAAAGTTTTCTTAAATTTTTGACCTGTTTATTTGAATCATTAACTCTTCCTCACATTTACGATAAGTCGAACACACTGACATGCATCTGATAAAACTATACGATGGTGCGTACTTAATATGTTCTCCAAACCCTTCACGGACCATGAGATTGATTCAATGAGTCTGAATATTGAAAGATTACTGTAGTGGAACACCTCATCTCTGATTTTTTGGTTAAAACACCTGAATTCACTCTTTCACTGCAGCTCTCAAGTGAATCTCCTTTTCTCTGAAAAACCTACAATGAAGGACAAAATTACTGTTTATTCCAGTTTACTTTTAATTAAGAAACACAAATCACTCAGAAATAGACTTCCTTTTAATTTGTGTTAATTCAGAATTGATCAACAGTATGCTTTTGTCATTTAATGATGATCTGTTATTTGCACGAGTTTGACCCTTCTGCTGGTTTATTCTTCAGTACAAGTGTGCTTTAAATCTGAGGTACAGTTCAGAGTAACTTCTTAAGTGAAACTTCTCTGCTTTGTCTATCAAGCTAGACATAATATTTCACGTTACTGGCTAGTCCATCTGGCCGCTTCTCTAAACAGTTTTCCTACTGTCCTTCAGAGATCTTCCAACTCTGAGAGCTGAAAAATCACTCCTTTACTTTCTTAAAACAGCCAATAAGCAGGACGAATTGGGCTGACCCCGCCCTACACATTAAAACTCTTACTTCCCGTTTTGGCTTCAGTGCAAAGGGAGAACTGAACTGAACAACTTGGTTCTTCTCTGGAAACTGGTTGAACGTTGTGGTCATTTGCCAATTAGACCTACGTTTCTCAACCAGAGTTACCGCAAAGCTTCGCTGTAACTCACTAATTCTTTTTCTGAAATAATTTGTTTTCTGAAAGTTTTATTTTGAAAACCACTCAGGATGTGGTCTTGTTTCTGCCGAGGCAAGGCGCTCTTCACGTATCGTTGAATCAGTAAACACACGCTGAAGTCAACTGGACGTCTACCGGACCACAATCCGCTAAGTGTCCACTCTGCTTCTCAACTCTTATCTCCAAGAGACGTGTGGTCACCAGGTAAAGAGTCGTTGCTTGTTTGCTGAGCGTGCAAGAAGTCCAGCCGGACTCGTTTGAAAAAAGTGTCACCCTGTCTAATTCAAAATAATTAACTTCTGTTAAACTTCATCTTTCATTCCATTTATTTCTGCTAAACTTATTTCTCCTAAGCCAGTAACTCTTAAGTAAATGTGCCAGCAGAAAGTTAGACTTTAACTTGTCTGTTTGTTGCAATTTGAATTTTGTCTACAGTAGTTATTAAATCAGAGCTAATCTCGATACAAATGTTTGATGTACTTTTATGATTTTCTCAATAAAAGGTTCATCTCTGGTGGATCAACATAAGTTGATGTCTCTCGTGAAATTACATTTTGTCTAGTCACAGTTAATCGGTTTAATCCAAAAAAGAGTGAACTCATTTGAATTTGGGTCAGATAAAATCTGCGCCAACTTGCACCTGGAATATGGTAAAGTCAGTAAACTGACCAGAACCTAAACCTCCTACAGGTTGGTGACCCATAAGTGTTTAATTACATTTTGGGACTCATAGTGTTTAACTACATTATTCATAAAGATATTTTTACTGTTGCAATGGGTCAAAAAGACCCGAGCATCATACGAAGAGTAACTGCAGTGGCTACAAATTGTTGCAGAAGCGTTTAATAGTCACACAAAAGAAAAACTGTGATGAATTTGAAAAAAACTTGATGCTGCTTCAGCTTTCTTTGTCATGCAGATACATCTGAAATCAGAGTTGATGTTCTCTGGTCACGTTGTCATTGTTGTTTCTCTGCTGAGCCTAATTCCAGAAGTGATTTTTTTTTTTTAATGCACATTTTCTTTTTGCTTCTCATTCAAAAAATACATCTCGAAAACAGGATAAGGGTGTGGTCGTGAGATGGAGTGAGTCGCACTTGCCAGTGCTCCGGGTAAAACTTATTTTTTAGTACCACCAAGCCCTCTACATTTAATATTTTTGGCCTATTATCACGCACACAACTTCCATCAAAAACATTTCTTTTAAAGATTTTAAATTAAAAATGTCTCAAAAGTCGACAAGATCGAAGAAGGACGCTGAGAAGGATGACGCTGGCCTAATAACCCTCGAGGCAATTACCTCGCTGCTGGAGGAGCACCGCGCGGCTCTGTCAGCTGAGTTCAAACAAACTTTTCACCAGCTGGATCTCAAACTGGACCAGACTCGGCTGGCGGTGGAGGAACACGGCCAGCGTGTGTCATCACTGGAACTTGTCACTAACGACCTGAGCCAGCGCATGTCGGAGGTGGAAAACACCTGCTCAACTCTCCAGGAGGAAAACACCAGACTAAAATCTAAACTAGCAGATTTAGAAAGTCGAAGCAGACGGCAAAATATTCGTGTGCTGGGTTTACCGGAGTCTATTGAGAGCGGACGTCCTACAGACTTCTTTTCCAACCTGCTGTGCGACATCTACGGGCGTGACACGCTTCCTTCTCCACCCGAACTGGACCGGGCCCATCGAACCCTCGCCCCGAAACCCGCCTCGGACCAGCGGCCGCGCCCGGTTATCCTGCGAGTGCATCGAGTCCAGGTGAAGGAGCTGCTGATCCGGGAGGCTAGACGCAGAGGCAGGCTTGAATACCAGGGGAAACCGGTGCGGATCGTGGAAGATTACAGCCCAGAAGTCCTCAACCAGCGAGTGGAATATAAGGAAGTGATGGCTGCGCTGTACTCTTTGGGTTTAAAACCTGCTTTGCTTTTTCCTGCTCGACTCTGCGTGACTTTACCTGATGGACACAGAAAGTGGCTGGGCTCGGTCGAGGAAGCGCAGAAGTTCATTGACACCTTTCAGGCTTCACAGCGCAAGTAACATTTAACTTTTCTTTGACTGATGTGCAACGCGCTGTTCCCGCACTGGCTTTGTTTCTGTTTACACTAAACTTTTCTTTACATGAGGTGAGGAACAGATGAGCAGGACTCTGCCCATACTCTGATTATCTGAGACTTTTTTAGTTTTTACTGCGGCTTTTTTTGAACTATTAACATCTCTGAAATGAAACATTTTTCCTTTTCTCGTTGTTGACTATCTTGAGCTGAATCTTGGGTTAGTCCTGGATTGATTGATAATTAATTTGAGATTGGGATTAACTTAACTTTACGTTTGTATGTGTGTGCGTGATTACCGGTACACATTTATGTGTATACATTTTTTGGCCTTGCATACTTTAAACTAGTTTGTGAGGTGCTTATAAATTTTTTTTATTCTCCCCCCCCCCCTTTTTATGATACTGGAGCCCTAGTTTAAAAGTTAGACAGGAGTTACCTCAGGCCTAACAGCGCAAGTACAGTAATATTTAACTTTTCTTTTGACTGATGTGCAACGCGCTGTTCCCTCACTGGCTTTGTCTATGTTTAGACTAAACTTTTGTTTACATGAGGTGACGAACAGATGAGCAGGACTCTGCCCATACTCTGATTATCTGAGACTTTTTTTTTGGGGGGGGGGCTTTCTGGTTTTGTATTTAGGCACATAAATAATTGAAGTAGGCCTATCCATGTATAAAAATGGGTGAAATATATAATGTTTTCAATATATTATTTTGAACTATTAACATTTTTCCTCTTCTTGTTTACCTGTTGACTATCTTGAATTGAATCTTGAATTGGTCTTGGACTGATTGAAGATTTAATTTAGGATTAGGATTAATTTAACTTTGTTTATATGTGTATGCGTGATCACACATCTATGTGTACATTTTTGGCCTTGCATGAGGTGCTTATACATTTTTTTTCCCTCTTATGATACTGGAGCACTAGTTTAAAAGTTAGACAGGAGACTTATTTTTAATTTCTATGGAGCTTGCTGCTTCTGTCTGTTGCAGCTGTCCAGGGTGGGAAAGGGAGGGGGGGGGGTCCATCACTGCCATTAATTTATATTTTCTTTCACTTTGCCAAGAACTGCACAGCCATCAACACATTAGACTGTATTACCTACCTTTCTTATACAAATTATTAGTAATATGAGTGGTCAGTTGGTGTTGTCAAGCNACCAGCTCTCCAGGTGTTCCACCTCCTGCTTGTAGCTGGACTCATCATAGTTTGTGATGCATCCCACCACAGCTGTATCAGCTGCAAACTTTATGACAACCTGGATGGGTATCTGCACAATCATTTGTGAGCAGAGTGAACAGGAGAGGGCTCAACACACATCCTTGAGGAGAGCCAGTGTTGAGGGTTATGGTGGAAGAGGAGAAGTTGTGGATCATCACTGACTGAAGTCTGTTAGTTAAGAAGTCAAGGAACCAGTTGCAAATGGAGGGGCTTAGTCCTAGTGTGAGTAATTTTTCCATCAGGGTTTGGGGGATCATGATTTTGAAGGCAGATGTGAAGTCCACAAAGAGCATATGGGTGTATGAGTCCTTCTGTTCCAGGTAGGTGAGAGCAGTGTGGACCACAGAGGAGATGGCGTCCTCTGTTGATTGGTTCTCACAGTATGCATACTGGTGAGGGTCCTTGTTGATGATGGTTGTTTTGATGTGGGTCATGACCAGTTTTTCGAAGCATTTAGCGACTATCGGGTGAGGGCCACTGGCCAACAGTCATTCAGAGCAGTCACTGTAGAGCTTTTTTGGACTGGGATGATGGTGGTGTGGTCTTCAGGCAGACGGGATCTGTCTACAGGGCAAGTGAGGTGTTAAAGATATTGGCCAGCACCTCGCAGAGCTGATCGGAACTTTCAACACTTTCCCAAAACTTTTCTTTTGGATTATGGTATTTTGACCAATTGGGGTTAGGATTTCCAACTAAACGCAGTGATAGGACCACCAAACTCACAGATCCTGTTCTCCACGACAATCCTGACCGCAATCTGTGAGATTCGTGTCTGCCCTACGTTTTACCTATGAATTATGGGTATTTGTATTTGGACAAATTGGGGTTAGGATTTCCACCAAAACGCAGTGATAGGACCACCAAACTCACAGATCTTGTTCTCCATAACTCCCTGACCGCAATTTATGAGATTCCTGTCCGTCCTACGTTCTCCCTATGAATTATGGGTATTTGTATTTTAACAAATTGGGGTTAGGATTTCCAACTAAACGCAGTGATAGGACCACCAAACTCACAGATCTTGTTCTCCATAACCCCCTGCATACACACACACACACACACACACACACACACACACACACACACACACACACACAATATGCAAGTGTACAGTTAAATATACATATCCAGACAATATCCTATACTAGGATTTTTCATGTATGGGTATCTGGAAAATATCCAATACTAGGATTTATTATGTATGGGTATCCAGAAGATATCCAATACTAGGATCTATCACAGATGTGTATCCGGAAAATATCCAATACTAGGATTTACTATGTATGGATATCCGAAAAATATCCAATATGTGGATCTGTCAGATGTGTATCCAGAAAATATCCAATACTAGGATTTATTATGTATGGGTATCCAGAAGATATGCAATACTAGGATCTATCACAGATGTGTATCCGGAAAATATCCAATACTAGGATTTACTATGTATGGATATCCGTAAAATATCCAATATATGGATCTGTCAGATGTGTATCCAGAAAATATCCAATACTAGGATTTATTATGTATGGGTATCCAGAAGATATCCAATACTAGGATCTATCACAGATGTGTATCCGGAAAATATCCAATACTAGGATTTACTATGTATGGATATCCGAAAAATATCCAATATGTGGATCTGCCAGATGTGTATCCAGAAAATATCCAATACTAGGATCTATCACAGATATGTATCCGGAAAATATCCAATGATAGGATTTATTATGTATAGGTATCCAGAAAATATCCAATATGAGGATCTGTCAGATGTGTATCTGGAAAATATCCAATACTAGGATTTATTATGTATGGGTATCCAGAAAATATCTAATACTAGGATCTATCACAGATGTGTATCCGGAAAATATCCAATACTAGGATTTACTATGTATGGATATCCGAAAAATATCCAATATGTGGATCTGTCAGATGTGTATCTGGAAAATATCTAATACTAGGATTTATTATGTATGGGTATCCAGAAAATATCCAATACTAGGATCTGTCACAGATGTATATCCGGCAAATATCCAATGCTAGGATTTATTATGTATGGATATCCGGAAAATATCCAATATGTGGATCTGTCAGATGGGTTTCTGGAAAATATCCAATACTAGGATTTATTAAGTATGGGTATCCAGAAAATATCCAATAGTAGGATCTATCACAGATATGTATCCAAAGAATATCCAATACTAGGATCTGTCACAGATATGTATCTGGAAAATATGCAGTAGTAGGATCTTTCTCATATGGGTATCCAGAAAATATCCAATACTAGGATCTCTCAAGTATGGGTATGCATAAAATATTCTATACTAGGATCTATCACAGATGTGTATCCCAAAAATATCCTATACTAGGATTTATCATGTATAAGGATCCAGAAAATATCCAGTGCTAGGATCTATCACAGATATGTATCTGGAAAATATGCAGTAGTAGGATCTTTCTCATATGGGTATCCAGAAAATATCCAATACTAGGATCTCTCAAGTATGGGTATGAATAAAATATTCTATACTAGGATCTATCACAGATGTGTATCCCAAAAATATCCTATACTAGGATTTATCATGTATAAGGATCCAGAAAATATCCAGTGCTAGGATCTATCACAGATGGGTATGCGTGGGATATCCTGTACTAAGATCTGTAACAGATGAGATCTCCCCGTATACCACCGGAAACATACTGGATATGTGGCAGATACGGACACTTGCATACTGTTGTATCTCCCCGGATATTAGGCCTTTTTGTCCAGTGATATTCTTTCTTTAGACCCAAATAAAAAACAGTCCATTTCATTCATTTACAGTAAACTATTGGATTTGAAGCGTGCTCCCTCAGATAAAATCAAAGCTGCTTGGGAGGAGGATCTCGGCTCCTCTATTTCAGAGGACTCTTGGACCTCCATACTCAAACTGGTGAGCTCCAGCTCTCTCTGTGCTAGACACTGTCTAATACAATTTAAAGTGGTGCACAGAGCTCACATCTCTAAACTGAAATTGTCCTCTATGTATCCTGATGTCAGCCCATACTGTGTGAGATGCAAACATGCTGAAGCCTCTCTCTCCCATATGTTTTGGTTTTGCCCATCTCTGAACAAATATTGGCGGGAAATCTTTCAGACTTTATCACGTGTACTAGATACACGTCTGAACCCTGACCCACTGATTGCTCTGTTTGGTCTTGTAGAGGGCATGACAAACCTGAATAAAAACCAACAACAGCTCAGGAGTTGCAACAAGAGGTGCAGTTGATGGAGACTGTAAACCTACAAAATACAAAACATAATTTGGTCAATGCTCCTTCTCATTTAAAGGTCCTCATATCTGGAACAGTTTACCATCAGCAATAAAAACATTGACTGATCTTAGAGGTTTTAATTCCCAGGTGAAAAAATGGTTGAAACAAAACCAAATCTGTGAACACTGAATCCTATAGGGACAGAGGAGCAGCTGTGTGTGTGTGAGGGAACTGTAAGCCATTTAAACTTCATTAAATTTTTATTTTTTTTAGATGTTTTTATATAGGGAACTGTTTAATCTTAATTAAATTTTAATTTTATTTTAGCTGTTTTTATATAAAAGTCCAACCAAGGACTGGGTTTGCAAATTAGCCTATGGCTAGAAATCCTGTGTACAAGACAACGGTTGCTTCGTTTTTAACATGTAACATTGTTTATTGTGCTGTCCTTGTTCAAATAAACTTGAATGAATGAATGAACATGTAATATCGTTCACCTCTCTCCTGGCCAGACGAGCTATTTTGCTTAGGGGGAAAGAACCGTCTCCACCCACTCACGCTCAGTGGTTGGCTGACATCATGTCCTGTTTAAAGCTGGAGAAAATCAGATTCACACTCCAACAGAAAGAGGGTAAATTTGAGAATGTTTGGGGACCTTTCCTGAATTTGTTCCAGTCTCTCTGACAACACAATTCACTCAGGTTAATGCAGTCTCTTGGCTATTTTACCTTCTATTTATTTTTTTCCCTTTTCTTTTGGCAGTGATTGGGTAGGGATTATTTTCTATGTTATTATTTTTTTGCTTTTATTTATTTTATTTTTTTTCCTTTAGTGTGGATTATAATGTACATGTTACAACTCAAATTGACTGTTGTTTTTTTTTTGTTTGTTTGTTGTTGTTGTTGTTTGAAAAAAAAAAGAAAAAATTCAATAAAAAGATCTTGAATTTAAAATGTTTTTGTTTGTCACACAAACCATTTATTCTGCATCAGGAATGTTTTCCTGAGATAGTGTGATAAGCTTCTGTTTCATTCTCACTGGTTGTTGTCTCCACAGAAGTCGATCAGTAATGAACAGCCCATAAAAGAACATAACTATTGTAAATACATACAGGTAGTCCTCGGGTTACGACGGCCTCGAGTTACGACGTTTCTGGGTTACGTCACGCATCTCATAAAAAAATATATATATATATATTTTGAAAAGCCAGTTCCGGTTGTACTTCCTGTTTGACGGTAGAAGTAGCAGTAGCTTGACGCAATGGAAATACACAGAGAGAGACCCACTCTGGACCGAGTTTCACGGCACAAATAGCAAAGCAGTGGAGTTGGAGACCTTACTGGACAGAGGTTGACAGCGGTTTTACAACGGAATACGGCAGATTGACCGAGCTGACGGTGGTTTTACGTCATAAACAAAGGGTGCACGGAGGTGTACGGGTGCACGATGTCACCAGATGGCATAAAAGCAAGCTGGACCAGAGGTGCAATGAGCTAACATGCTAACAGACCTTGCTGTAAATGTTGTGGACCACGTGAAGCAGCAGGAAGCTGCAGAGCTCGGAGGTGCAACAAGCTGACATGCTAACAGACCTTGCCGTAAACGCTGTGGACCACGTGAAGCAGAAGGAAGCTGCAGAGCTCGGAGGTGCAATGAGCTAACATGCTAAGAGACCTTGCTGTAAACGCTGTGGACCACGTGAAGCAGAAGGAAGCTGCAGAGCTCGGAGGTGCAATGAGCTAACATGCTAAGAGACCTTGCTGTAAACGCTGTGGACCGCGTGAATCAGCAGGAAGCTGCAGAGCTCGGAGGTGCAACGAGCTAACATGCTAAGAGACGGAGGAAGAATTCACCAGCTCCCAGTAAGAAATAACTCTTTTTTTCCCCTTCATTATGGCTCCAAATGTACTGTATGTGTTTTTTGATAATTATGTAGGGTACTGTGTTAGGATAGGCTGAAGTGCTTGGTAACTGTACAGTACCGTACATGTACGTGTATATGGGGCGGCCAGTGTGTATGTGTTTTCCGACTTACGTCGAAATCCGGTTACGACGGGGCGTAGGAACGGAACTCCGT
>JBBPBX010032362.1:0-11057 GCA_038048925.1 Garcialebias charrua | reverse complement strand
ATATATATATATATATATATATATGTATATATGTATGTATACTGTACTGTATAAATATATACAGGTACATACTTTGTATATTTTAAGGAGTTTTAAACACTTTCCACACTCTTGCATAACAATGTTTATGAACTCTCTAAAAGAGCACAGCATGTCTTGATCTCAGCTCTCTGCCTCCAGCTGCTCTCTGCCACCTGCCAGCGCTCTCAGCCACGCCCACTTCTCTGCTGCAGAGCAGAGAGCTGACACTGCAGGAGGAAGCTGTATTTCCTGCAGCTGTGGGCTGTACACAGGTGCAGCAGGTGCTAAATAATTAAAAATAGTTTATTAAAAAAAAAAATGCCATGCCTATCGTGTGGCTCATCCATCAATCAGCCAGTTTTGTGTCATGTCCAATCTTGTTTTGAAAAACCATGATAGAGCAAATCTGTGAAAATGAATTGTGAAGTAGTGATGGACTACAGTACTGTAATTACAAATACAAAACAGGCAGACTATATCAAGCAAAGATTAGCTAGTGAACTTTATTTTGCCTAGATACAGCCACACACCAATGTAGTCATTACCTTACTTATTTTTCAAGTTACTGTGCTCACAACATTAAAGGACGGATGAAGGGTATTTCAAATTCCCCTCAGTTTCACAACTGGGAACAAGAATTTTATTTTAAGACCCCCCCCATGACTTCCTTTGTACTCTATCAATTCATGACTATGGAAAATAAAGGAATAAATGTTTGATTTGTTACCTGGTTTGTTACAGTTTGTGTTTATTGGTGCATGACAGCAATCGGCAGCGTGCCAGGAAAGGGGTGGATGTCACCTTCCTGTCATTACAGATGCTCAGCAGCAGCCGGCAATAGACCAGACACAACTGTCATCATTCATGACACTAGATTTGCCTCTTACAGTTTTTATTTTTCATAATTTACATAAATATTGTAACTAAGCAACGAACAATAGAAATGTTGCTGACAATTCTGGACACAGTTTTATCCAGATATAATGAGTGAATTAATTTTTCTCTATCAATGTTTTGAGCTCCATCTATACCCAAATGTGAATCAGGGATTATTGTGACCCCACCCGTACCTGGAACCTTGATTTAAATAAAATTATTTTGCATTTTTTAATATGAAATGTATGAAACACATTGGATATTGACCTAGTGGTGCAAACAGTTTTATACTTCTGTAAAAACACATGGATACGATGTTTATAATCTGCATTTCTCTTCAAAATCAAATCAAATGCATCAAATGTAGAACCACTAGACTGAGAAACAGCTTCTACCCTGAGGCTGTCAGACTCATGAATAAATAAATAATAAGAATAAACACTGCAAAATGTCACATCATACTGATACTGTACTGATCTGTTTCTTGTTGCTGCGTTCATCTGTGACCATCTGTTTCTTGTTGCTGCGTTCATCTGTGACCATCTGCTCATGTTCGTGCTGCTGTTTATAATGATGTTTTTCTACTACATTAGGGCTTAGTGTATTACTAGCTGATGTGATGTCTCTCTTAGTTAATCCTAGATGTTATTATTGTATTTCTCTTGCATTTGTTGTTGGATGTAACTGGGACCCTGTGTACATAATCTCGTTTTCAACACATGTACTACATGCGGTGCAAATGACAATAAATTCTCTCTGACTCTGACTCTCTGACTCTGAAAATAAATGGATAAATTAGTTAAAAAGTGGAAGTATGTGTCATCATAAACAAAGAAACTTTAAAGAGCAACTCCACACCCTGTGGATCGCTAACTCCTCCTTCCAAAATCTCCCTGAAAATGGGCGTGTCGAGAGACAAGGAGGGGTGGAGGTAGAGTTGTGCTTTTGTTCACGCCTCCACCTGCAACAACCTAAAACAAATTAAACCTCTAGCCAACAACATACACCAAGCAACAACAAAGAATAAACATGTAGATGTATTTATCTATTCCACCCATTCCATCCAAAACCAAAGGCCTAAAAAAATGAAAATGAAAAGAAAAAAAAACCGCTTGTCAGGAGTGAAATGTAGCACTTCCATATAAGGTATGCACAGCTGCAGGACCTTCTCATCTCTGCAGGGGATTGGCTCTGCTTGAACCACCTTTGTGACATCAGAGTGTACAAGACACATCAGAGTGAACAGTCCTGACCAATATGAAAATTAAGGTGCAATAACCTCTGTTCAACCCAAAGGACTACCGTAAACACGTTTTTAGGCCAAAATATTGCCAATTAGCCGATTTACACAGATACGCACAATTATATGAAACTAAACACAGCCATAGTGCTAGATAACATTTTGAACACATTCTAGGGAGTTTATCAGCTAAAAAAAGTTAATTTTGGGTTTAGTTCCTCTTTAATAATGTGCTGTGGCAAAGTTAAAGGTAAAAAAAATACTTCATTCAATCAAGTCTATTACATACATTATTTGTGTAAACTGATTGTAGAAATTTACATTTAGGATTTAAATGCTAAAACTTTACCCCTATCATCTAAAAAAGCTAAGTCTGGTCCTCTGGTCATTCAACAAACAAAGCAAAACAAAAAAGTATAAACTGGTTGATCCACTGTGAGAGGGTGCTATTTATAAGACTGAGCTGAATACAGCACCTCAGACTGAGGAAGTCATTTGGACGAAAGACTAAACGTTTCTACTTTCTTGTTTTGTTTTGTTTCTTGAATGTCCAGAGGATCAGACTTAGCT
This sequence comes from Garcialebias charrua, assembly GCA_038048925.1. Taxonomy (NCBI): domain Eukaryota; kingdom Metazoa; phylum Chordata; class Actinopteri; order Cyprinodontiformes; family Rivulidae; genus Garcialebias; species Garcialebias charrua. The sequence continues at coordinate 8,350 of JBBPBX010032362.1, read as the reverse complement.
TTTTAAGATTTTCTACCTGGATTATTGAGCATGCATCAGGGTATACCCCTATCATTTGATTTCAGTATTGCATGCCACTGAATGCAGGACTTTTTTTTTTTTTCAATAACTGTGTGGGGTTGTGTTTATTTGTCTGTAATGTTAGCAAAATATCCCATTAACAGCTTGTCTTTTTTTTACGCTAGTACAACTTTAATAAGAAGAAGACAGAAGTCATGGTGTTTCCACCCAAAGGCACAACCAAGAACCACGGTATTGACCTTTCCTCTCTAGCCCCATTAGAGAAACAAATGCCCCTTTTCCACCGGTCGGCTCGGGTCGGATGTTACGTCATATGTGCGTCGCAGAGACCCCCTTTCATCCTTTCCCACCGGCTATTCCGAGCGGAGCCGCGCGAGATTTCCTGAGATTTTCGGGCTGCTTTCAGAGGTGTACTGAAGCGAGCTCACCCGCTCCGGAAGGAGGGAGGAGGAGACGAGAGCTGTTTTTACGGAAGCGAGGGAAGCTATCACGGCAGGACTTTTACATGAATAACACGGTAAAAACAATTGTTATTTTTTAAATTTATAGCAAAGATGGGTCTTCAGCTGAACGTGTCCTTAATAAAATCACGTACTGCTCAAAACTGCACGATTTTAAAAAGTAGTTTCGCCACGAGTAACACGCGGCGCGCGGGCGGCTTTATGTCTTTAAATGTAGCTCAATGAACAGATATAAAATATATTTCATAGCTGACTTTAATAGTACGAGGGCTCCTGAGCTTAACCACGCTTTAATATTGTCACGTATGGTCAAATGTGCTGCATTTAAAGTAGTTTCGCTTTGACTTTTTCCAAAACCTGTGTTTGCACAACGAAAATAAATTATAAAAATTCGAATTTTATTTCAAATAACTCCAACAGGATACATTTCGTGTATGAATATGTTGTGATCACACTAGATTTTTTTGAAAAATATCAGCTTTGTGGTTTTTGATAGAATTGATAATATGTGATACAAAGTAGAAAATAATGGACGTAGGTTGACACATTTATGTCTATAAAACATTGAATTTTATTTCAAATAACTCCAACAGGATACATTTCGTGTATGAATATGTTGTGATCACACTAGATTTTTTTGAAAAATATCAGCTTTGTGGTTTTTGATAGAATTGATAATATGTGATACAAAGTAGAAAATAATGGACGTAGGTTGACACATTTATGTCTATAAAACATTGAATTTTATTTCAAATAACTCCAACAGGATACATTTCGTGTATGAATATGTTGTGATCACACTAGATTTTTTTGAAAAATATCAGCTTTGTGGTTTTTGATAGAATTGATAATATGTGATACAAAGTAGAAAATAATGGACGTAGGTTGACACATTTATGTCTATAAAACATTGAATTTTATTTCAAATAACTCCAACAGGATACATTTCGTGTATGAATATGTTGTGATCACACTAGATTTTTTTGAAAAATATCAGCTATGTGGTTTTTGATAGAATTGATAATATGTGATACAAAGTCTTTATTGTGTTCTTCTTCTAGTGGTGGCTAGTACTGTAGTAAATAGCTTGAGGAACACTACTGCCACCATGTGGTAAGACGAGTAGGATTCTGGACCCCGCCCACAGAAGGGGTACAAAAAAGCTGTGGAAACAGAACATAGATGTGACCCGACCCGAACTGAGCCGACCTGAGCCGATCCAACCCGAGCCGAGCCGAGCGGTGGAAAAGAGGCAAAAGAGTCACTAATCTGGGAGTGACAATGTACCCTTCCATGAAGCCGAACAGTCATTTAAACACGATTGTTAGACACTGGTTTTGTTTTGTTTTTTTTCAGTTGAGGCAACTGTCTACAAATGTATATTGAAACCCATACTGTCCAAAAGTAACCTTGAGACAGTAATACATAATTTCATAACATCCAGGCTCAATACTGTAATGCACTTCTTTTTGGAATCTGTCGGACTCTATTGCATGTTTACAACTGTTCCAAAATGCTGCAGCCTGATTTTTATACGGTACAGGCAAAACATAGCACATTGCTCCAGTTCTGGCCTCCCGTCACTGGCTCCCAGTTTACTTTCAAATTCAGTTTGAAATCCTTCTGTATGTTTAAATCTCTGAACAGTTCTGCCCCCTGCTAACTTGATGATCTGCTGCAGCCATATGTCCCACAGCGCTCTCTGGGGTCAGCAGACCAGATGCTCCTATTGGTTCCAGGCACTTGATTTAAGCTCAGCGGTGATGGGGCCTTCTCTGTTGCAGGTCCAAAACTGTGGAATGAGTTACCACTGAATGTCAGACAGGCTCCCTCTCTTTCTGTTTTTAAATCACGTTTGAAAACTCACTTTTATTCCTTGGATTTGGACAATGTGTGAGTTGATTTGAACTTGTCTGTATTCTATAATGTTAGTCATTTAGTTCTTATCTTTACCTCTGTGTGATCTATGTATTTTTGCTATGTTGTTTTGTTGCATTTTTCTGTGTACAGCACTTTGGTTGGCCTTGTTGCTGTTTTTAAGTTCTTTAAAAATAAAGTGGTATGGTATGGTATGGTATGGTAAGGTGTGGTATGGTATGGTTTGGTATGATAAAACCATTGCTAGAGCTGCTTGAGAATTAGCTTTTGTAGCCAGCCTCATTCAGGACTGCCACCACAGCTATTTGATGCTAGCCAACTCAAAAACTTTATAAACATTGAGCCTACATTTGGTGTGGTAGCAGCAGGGAATAGTCTCCAATACATGCATCTGATAGCTAACACGTCCTGCAGGAGACACACATGATAACTCCTTCCCTTCTTATTATATGATCATTCTAGTGTAGAACTTTGCCATGAAAGGTAATAATAATAATAATAATAATCATCATTTCATTTAAAAGCACCTTTCAGGACACCCAAGGACACTTAACAAACCAATAAAGTTCAAACATTATCAGTGACAAATTGAAATATAAAATACATAAATATTATAAAATGTAAAATAATAAAAATACATTTAGTAAAGTTAAAATAAAGGTGGGAAGGTGGAGGGTGATGCACATCGCTTCATAAAATACTACAGCTTTTATTTGTCCAGCTTTCAACAGCAGAACATGAAACGTCCAGAAAGAGAATGAGCATTGCTTTAGTTAAAAAATGTGTTTCATGTTTCTTCTTTTCCAACCCTGCAGAGATGTGGACCCCTTGCTGTTCTGTAGGTGGGAAACACAAAAGAAAAGTACAAAAAAAAAAAGCTTGACAGCTAGATGTAACATCTTTACACTTTAAATTGGAGGTTTTTTTTATATATATATAGTGGTGCTATCACAGTCTGCAATCTGTAAATGAGTGATTTTCTGTTTTCTAATCAGAGTGAAATAATTTAAAAACTTTTACATGAAACACGTTTTTTGATCAGAAAAGTGATAATCACGATAGCATCGACTCCGCGGATTAACCTTCTTCACCGGGACTTTCCGGGTTTTATAATCCACTTCATGCTCATCACAAAGCTGAATTCTCTTTCATCTCTCCGATTCTCTGTAGAGCAGAAACATTTCTAAACCAAAGGCTGGAATTAAACTGGAAGAAAGACCAAAAAAATAAATAAAACCAGGAGTGTTGAGCAACATTTTCCCTGTGGTTCCATGGAAACGTCAGAATACGAAGAGCAAACAAGAGTTGGTTCTGCAGCTGTGAGATTTGTTAGGAGAGACATGGAGCAAAACATCAACAGAATTAAAATTTCAGAGATAATAACCCATTTATCTGTAAAACATTCAACATTGATATTTTGAAATTAATCAAATAAAAGTAAAATACTACTTTTACTGTTCATTCTAATTATTATATTAGTTCTAATAATGTAAGAATAAAAATCCATAACCAAACAAAGCAGCAGATGGTGTGTTTGTATAATAGTATTGTGTATATTTTTTAACAAAACTTACAAAATATGATTGTAAGTGCCGAAGCTCTCACTAATCTAGCCCCTTCAAGCTCTTTTATACGCGACACATTTCTTCAAAAAAGGAGGTCTTGAATCCAGCGATTATATTTGTGTCTTTACTGAACTTAATAAAAAGCGATACACAAAAAAGGCATACAGATTCAAAACAAATAGAAAGTGACGGTCAAAAGACTGTGTTACTCTTCGGGTGCCAGACTTCTACTGAATAAACGAATGCTTACGTCATATTTATACCCATTTCAACAGCCAATCAGAAGGCACCACGTCATAAGCTTCAACAGCATACAATTCCAAATGCTTATTTTTCTTCAAACAATAGAACCTGGCTGTAACTCACAGAATCAATTCAGGCAACAAAAATAAACATTTCTTTTAAACTTAAATCCTTTATATGGCTCCTACATTTTCCGGCCCCTAATTGACTATGTATTAACATATCAATTACTAACTCAACTTAAATTGGAGCCATAAATATTTCAGTAACTTATCAAACAAAAGCTTGCTTAATTTGGTTACAAAACAGTCTCTTAATGAAAAATTTTATTCTCCATTCAGATGCGTCTGGAAGTCGTCCAGAGTCATCCAGTCCATGTTGAGGTCCATTCCAAGACTCAAAGTGGCTTGACTCTTGTCAGATTTATCAGAGCTCTATGGTGGCTCCTGATCTTCATCACAGACCACATAGAGTCTAAGCTCACTGTCCTCTCTCCTCTTCCTCCTATCATCAGCTGATATTTTCTTCTCCCAGCTTGGATGCTGCACGTCCTCAGGCCTCTCCTTTCGTTCTCTGAAATCATCTGTAGGTCGTGCTTTTCCCGTGCATTCCTCTTCTCGTTCGTCACTGTCCAGGCTAAAGCCAGAACTATGGTCCAGTCTGGAAGCCTCTTGTTGCTTGGTCCTCTCTGTCTTCTCGTGGTATGGTTTCTGTGCAGCAGACTTCTTAACAGGCTTGGAAAACTTTTCACTCTTTCCTGTTAACTTTGTGGGCTTGCTGCTGCTTTTCTCTACAGCAGGTGGATGAGTTGGTGACCTGCGAGGAGCTCGATCTTTAGTTTCACAGTTTAGCAAAAACTTTTCAAACAGATTGGTTGAGCCACTAGCATCCTTCTTTGCTTTCTTTTTCTTTCCCTTTTTTCTTTTGTCTTTATGCTTTCCTGCCTCCTTTGCCTTCTCCTTTTTGTGTTTTTTCATATGAACAGGGTTGTCTTCATCTGAGTTGGCAAAACGTTTCTTTGTTTCACTCTTTTTCTTCTTGGGAGGAGAGGGAGGTGTTGGGACTCTGTCTTTTTCTTCATCCGTCTCTGGTGCCGGAAGGGGTCTCATGTCATCTTTCAGAGGCAGCTTGATGCAATAATGACCATCTGTGAGCTGTGCTGGTGTAGTTACAGCATGCATGAACTGCTTATCCTGCTGAGATGGTTCTTGTTTGTCCTCATACTGTTGCTCTGGGAAATCTGCATTGTAATGCTTCACCAGCATGTCTTCAATGTTCAATACAGATATACGATTGACAAGAAAATCTTGTTTTTTAGTGACACATAAGTCCATACCTTGACATCTGCTGATTGGTCCATTTACCACCCAGCCCAGAGCTGTTTTCACAGCATAAGGTCCATCATTCTGGCTGTTGATGATCTTCCATGGCTCCAAAGCCTTGTGAGCATTAGCACCAATGAGAAGTCCAATATTTGACTCTAGTCTGGAAAGATGAACTTGGTTCAGGTAAGGCCATCTCTCCAAATCTTGCTCTTTTGGTATATTACCCCTTGTTGCAGGGATGTCTGGTTGAGTGTACACATCTGGCAGCGTGATGAAGTCTTGTTCATCGAGGCCACAGACCTCTAAATCTGTAAGAACATAACTACAGACTTTCTGTTCCTGTGCCATGGTGCGAAGAAGGATTTCTTTCTTTTTCCCACGAATATTTAACTTATTCGCAAGATCCTCGGTGCAAAAGGTTGCTGTGCTACCTTGATCCAGGAATGCATAAGTCTTAATGATCTTCCTGTTTTTCTTGTGTCTTATCTGCACAGGTACAATGGGAAGTATGCAGTCATTTTCTCCGGCCCCAGTGACTTCACTTTTACAACCGGCAGACACAAGAGCACTTGTAACTTCACTTGTGTTTTGTGGGTTGTCATCCACATTGTTTTCTTCTGACACAACGTCCTGCTTCAACACATGTAGAATAGTGGGGTGCTTAAGAGAACAGTCCGAACATGAGGCCTTTTTTCTACAGTCTTTATATAGATGACCTGCAGTTAGACACCCAAAACAAAGACCTTGTGATTTCAGAAACTGTATTCTGTCTTTCGAAGGCTTTTCTTTAATTTTGTTGCAAACACTCAAAGCATGGCTGTCCTTACAATAAAGACATGGGCTTTGAAAAGCACTGACTGTTTTGAATGAAGAAGTTTCATCCTGTTGACTCTTTGTTGCATCCTTTTCAGCAGGAGATATATTCACAGCAAAACTGCTTCTCTTTGAAAGGCCTTTAACTTGGTCAAATTTCTTTTGTGCACCACTCTGACTACCTGGAGTGGCATCAAGAATATCTCCAAATAACGGATCATTGGCAATCTTTGCTTGTTGGTAGATGAACTCTACAAGATCAGGAAATTTGGCTGGTGTTCCTTTTCTTTCTTTAAAGTTGTAAGCATGACTTCTCCACTTTTCTTTCAGTTTATATGGAAGTTTGCACAATATGCTTTTCATGTTTGTTGGGTTGTTCATTTCACACATGTAGTCCACATCGTTCAATGTGTTGGAACATCCAATCAGAAATAATGCAAATGTATTCAGCCCCTTTCTGTCTTCTGGTTTTATTTGAGGCCATTCCATAGCCTTTTTGATATATGCTGTGGAAATGGTTAACTCATCTCCATAGTGTCGATCAAGCAAAACTCTTGCTTCTCTATAAGCTCTGTCTGGCTTCATGTGCTCACAACTACGTACAAGTTCTAGCGGTTCTCCGCCTGTGAACTGTTCTAGATAATACAAACGATCTTGTTGGCTATCCGTTTGGTTCTCAATGGCATGCTCAAAGGCTCTTATGAAGGATCTGTAGGTAAGGGGGTCACCTGTAAATACTGAAATTTCTCTCTGAGGAAGTCGGGACAAGCCTTGCTGTTTTATGAGCATTTCAGTATGGTGATTTTGTTGCTGCAGAACCTGAAACAGATCAGCTGAAAAAGCATCAGAACACTGGACATGTGTTGGAGTGCTCTTTGAAGGAGACTTCTTTGATACAGGAGGGTTGAGATTTGCCTGCTGTCCATCCTCTGAGAATGTTTCTTGTTTTTCTGATTTGCCTGCAGAATGAACAGGCTCAGTTCTGAGTTTTGGAGTAGCTTGAAAATAATCAACCTCAGACTTCTGAGCGTCTTCAAACTCTTCATACACCTTTAATTTTGCATCTGAAATAGCAAGTTCTGTTTCAATTTCTAGTTGCTCTTTTCTAAATTTCAGACGGGCTTCTTCTAGTTGAATGGCTTCTTTGTTTTTCATAGCTGCTGCTCTTGCTAAGAGTGCTTCACGTTCTGCTTTAATTCTCAGCCGCGTTGAAATTGTACTTGATCCTTGTGATGCACTGCTTATAACTGAGTTAGCCTTTGAAACACTGTTGTGTGGACCAACATCATCCTCTGGAGGGCATATTACATCGTTTATCCATTGTATAATGCTTTGTATGAAAAGTTTAAACTCAGAATGTCTATGCTCGAACACATCTTGGTCTTTGCATTTATCATCTTCATTTAACAGTTCACACAGTTCTTCATTAATGCGTTTATACTCTCCCAGGCATTTGTCAAAGTTTGGTAAAGATTCTTTAGCTATGAAATCAACATTGCATTCATTTTGTTTCAATCTTTCAATGTTATTCTTCTCTTTTGTTAATTGTGACAGCTTGCCTCTTATGGCTCCTTTTAATCTGATGAGTTTCTCATCAACAGCTCGTTCTGTGGGCTTTGGCTCCCTCTTCTGGCCAACGGCCGCAACTTCACCAACGTCTGACATCTTGTCCCGTTTACTTTTCTTTTAAATCTTTACACACAAACTGTGAGCTTCCACAGCTTCTAACTCTTCTAAAACGATCACACAAACGTGTGTGAAAGAGTTCCTTTATGTGTAGGATTTCTGTTTCACGGTTCACAGAGTTAATGGAGATGCTGGCTCCGTTCGCCTGTTAGCTTAACAACCAACCGTTTTTTGTTGCTTAGCAACCAACCTGAAGTTTCTGTTGCTCTCAACGGCGGCGCTCGCAGCTTTTATTTTTCAACTCCGGCAAGGTCCTTGATGGAGTCGACTCTCAGATTGTCCTAAGTCCTCTTTCCTTTCTGTCTTGGTCTTGAAAGAGTCCTGAATGAGAGTTCTTTTGACTTGATGTTCAGTCTTT
>JBBPBX010032361.1:6314-33933 GCA_038048925.1 Garcialebias charrua | reverse complement strand
CAGTTGACCTCTTTTGTAAACTCAAGTGGCTGCAATTTAGTCAATAGCCCTATTCCCACGGGTTTAGTTTTACCTGGGGACCTCATGTAATAAATAAACTACCGTAAACACCGGTGTATAATACGCACTTTTATTGCTCATTTGAATGTCCTGCGTATTATACACCGAAGCGTATTATCTACAGATTTTTTCCCATATTTTTAGACCCATTTTTGGCTCTGATTCGCTTTTTCATTTTGGCCTAAAAATGGTGCAGTACCAGTTTTGGCCGCTATGGGCGCTAATGCACCCTGTAGTCTGTTTACCTGCAGACTGTACCTGGAGGCGTATCCTGGCGCCATCTAGTGGCCATAAAAAAGACTGTCACGGCAGCGCGTATTATACACCGAAGCGTATTATCTACCAATTTTTCTGAGAGGGAGACCAAAGAGGAGATATATGGATGCAGTTAGAGAAGACATGAAGGTAGTTGGAGTGAGGACAGAGGATGCAGAGGACAGAGTGAGGTGGAGGAGGATGACTCGCTGTGGCGACCCCTGAAAAGGGAAAAGCCGAAAGAAGAAGAAGAAGATTTCCAAATATTGGCCAAAGCGTATTATACACCGGTGTTTACGGTACTCCCCAACGTCTGCTTTTTATGTGGCACATTCACACGGGATGTGATAGGCTTTTGCTGGTCTGGGACAAAAAGGTTGTTTATGCACTCCAGTGCAGCCTCCATTGCCAAAAGCAAATAAAAATGCACCCAGGAAACAAAAAACAGCTACAGTATTTATGTATCGGATCCCACCCATTTCTGTCCAAATCACACAGATGCCTATTCGCATTGGATTAGTATTATCACAGGACCTCAGAGTTCAGCAAAATATACTAGGTAATTTGCGGGGAATTTTTACTTTACAAGTTACTGACATGGCCGATTTGCACGGGATTAACAACACAGACAAGCTCCGTAATTATTACAAATAGAATGTGGTCCCTAGGTAAAACTAATCCCATGCGAATAGGGCTATGTTTGGATGTTGGGCGGCCGTGGCACAGTGGTAATGGCAGTCGACCCCCGATCAGAAGGTTGGAGGTTCGAATCCCGCATCTGCTCACCATGTGTCGTTGTGTCCCTGGGCAAGACACTTAACCCCGAGTTGCTCCCGGTAGGTCTGGATGGCGCCTTGCAAGGCAGGCTACCACTACCAGTGTATGAATGTGTGTATGAATGGGTGGATGGCTGGTATTGTAAAGCGCTTTGGGGCTCCTCACAGGGGGCTGGAAAGCGCCATATAAATAAGCTCCATTTACCATGTTGGGCTAAAATTTGTTGTTGAAGTAGCCGACCAACATCTCCAACATGTTCCATGTTCTCTTAACAAATCACACACATTTTTGTCTAAAACTTTGGCATGCAAGGCAGTGGGAGATCTTGGTGTTTTCAAGGAATGCTACTTTTTCTTTTGTCTTGTTTTGTTTCTGATTTATTAAAAGAAAACCATTAAAAGAAAACCAGATGGAGATTAGCCCAATGGTTCCAAACTCTGGTCCTTGAGGAACACCATGCTGCATGTTTTAGTGTTTTTTCTGCTTGACACACCAGATTTAAATGAATGGGTGATTAACAGGCTTCTGCAGAACACAAGGAAGTACCGTAATTAAATTGCCAAACCAGGTGTGCTGGAGCAAGAAAACATCTAAAACATTAAAAATGGTTTTCCTCAAGGACCTGTGTTAGGAACCACTGGATTAGACTATGATGCTACTACCTATGGCAACATTATGAAACGCTGCATTTGCTTCAGACGTTTAATGAAAGCTTTTCATTTGAGTTTTCTTCTTTTTTTAGCTTTAAAAAAATGCTTCAGATTTGCTTTATTTGTGACTAGAAATCCAACATGTAGCATTTGGTTGATTTGGCGTTTCAAAGTAAAATGCAGAATAATAATTTTTATAAAGCTAGGTTATATTTCTATGCTTTTTCTGTTGGTGCCAGGGTTTCTGAAGCTACCATGTGAAGTTCTTGATACAATTTGTGTGTGTTGTACCTGCTTCGGCTGCTGCTATACTGGAGCTAAACAGAATGTGCTGGAGGTATTTCCATTAACACCCCCTCCCCTTCAGATTCTCTCCATTATTCTCCCCCCGGTGCAAAGCCATTCCCACATTCTGTATTTTTTCTGTCATTATGTCTTTCATGTTCTCTCTGGCATGCTTGCTTTCCCTCTCCTCTGCCGTGCCCTTTCCTGACCTCTTTGCGTAAACTGATATGGGTCAGAACACCCGACAGGTCAAGCGAGGGAGGGGGGCTCAGGTTACAGGTTCTAATATATATATTTTTTTTACTTTAATATATGCACGTACCAGTTCGGGGGCACACAAGTTCAGTCCATGAAGTCATTTTAGACATTGAGCCGTTGCAAGTGCATGCTGCAGAACTCACTGAAGATGCCACTTCCTACGGGGGAGAAGATTTGTGTGTGCGTGCATGTGCGTGTGTCTTCCTGCTTTGCTGCAGAACAAAAGGGGTTGTGTGGCTTCCTCACTGGTGCATTGTGGGAGTTTAGGAGTTTGAGGAAGGGGGTTGAACGACGGTTACGTATTGTAACCCTAGATTCCATGAGTGTGGGCGTAGCCCTTTAAGCCACGCCTTTTGGGTTTACCCTGTGCTTTGCACCAACATTTGAAAACTTCTAGTCCACGCCCACCTGCTGTGGGCCCACGCCCTCGGTCCATAAGAACCCCTCTCGACCGAGGAACTGCTCCCAATGGCAAATAAATTTTTTCAGCCAAGGAGCCAATGGGGCTTCAAAGGCTTAAAGGGCTACGCCCACACTCATGGAATCTAGGGTTACAATACGTAACCGTCGTTCCATTTCCTGTGGGCGTAGCCCTTTAAGCCACGCCTTTTGGGTTAAAGGGCGGAGCATGATATGGTCCATGCCCCATTGGGTCTGACTGAACCATAACCAGTCCTGGCAACCGCCACACCAAAAGAGGCAAGCAGGTGAGCAATCATCTGATGATGAGAGAAAAGCTATTTAAAAAAATAGCACCCCTCAATAAGGACATAAACAACTGTGTCAGTTCATCAATGATTCTTATTGATAACGAAAATAAAGGATTCATTTTACAGCAACCCTGAGAACCGAATGTGTCAAGGAGGAGCTGGAAACGTCCTGTAGATAGAAACGGGTGAAAGGAGTGGCAGACGACCAGGAGGCCGCAGAACAGATATCCTGCACAGAGACGCCACTGAGTAAAACTGTGGAAGTCGCCATCCCTCGAGTAGAGTGAGCTCTAACACCGTCAGGAGGCTGTAGACCAGATGAAATGTAGGCCTGGGAAATAGCCTCACACAGCCAGTGTGACAACCGTTGAGAGGTCAAGGGTTGACCTTGAGAACACTCTCTGAAATGCACAAAGAGCCTATCAGATTTACGTGTCGCAGCTGTGCGATTCACATAACACCTGAGGGCTCGCACTGGGCAAAGTAAATGCAACTGCTCTTCCTCAGAGTTAGCATGAGGAGGAAGGCAAAGACCATCCAATGTGATGATCCTGGACCTGAATGAACTTGTGATAATCTTAGGTTCAAAACGCAGGATTTGGCCTGAGTTCAGCAGAACACCCATCTCCTTGAATCTTCAGGAAGGAAGGAGAGGCAGACAGGCCAGAGAGGTCGCTCACTCTTTTAGCTGATGACAATGCTAACAGTAGAGCTGTTTTGAGTGATAAGAGTTTTAAAGAAACCTCACTCAGAAGCTCAAAAGGATCCTTCGTTAAAGCATTTAACACAATAACTAGATCCCATTTAGGGGCCAAGGGACGAGAGACCGGCCTGAGACGGCGAGCACCCTTTAAAAAACGTTTCATCAGGGGATTATTGAACACAGTTCTGTCATTAAACCCCCTCATGACATGAAGAGATTGCAGCAGCATACGTTTTAACGGTGCTGAAGGCCAGGTTTCTGTCCAATAACAGTTGTAAGTATGAGAAAAATGTGGCCCAGATGACATGAACATGGGTCCAGTTGTTTTTCTAAGCACCAGCGCTGAAAAACAGCCCATTTTGATGCATAAACAGCGATTGTAGACTGCGCGCGTGAACCCTGAATGGTTCCAATGACCTCTTTAGAAAAACCCCAGGTTTTCTAAGCGTTGTCGTTCAGCATCCAAGCCCACAGATGCTGACCTAATTACTGGATGACTCCTTATTGCGCCCCCTGCCTGCAGGAGAGCATCGTCCCTCCAGGTGAGCTTCCAGGAGCGGTCTGCCAGCTGCTGCAGAACTGGGAACCATGGTGCGTTCATGCGCTCTGGAGCGATCAGAATTACTGATACTCCTTCTTCCCTCACTCTCTCCAGCAGTGCTGATAGTAGAGGGACCGGGGAAAACGCATAAATTAATGTTTTGGGCCATGGTTTGTGGGCCAATGCATCCACCCCTAGCGGGGGGGTGTCGAGGGGACTCAGGGAAAAAAACAGGGGACACTGAGTTTTCTCGCGTCGCCAACAAGTCCACTTCCGCCCTCCCGAACCTGGTCCAGATTTGGGACACCAGGTTCGGGTGTAACGTCCAGTCTCTGTCCAGAGGTCCCCCTCTCGACATGATGTCCGCCCCCCTGTTTAGAACACCTGGGATGTAAACAGCCCTCAGTGATCTGAGGTGAACGTGAGCCCAGCAGAGCAGCTCCCTGGCTGTGTTCAGGAGCTGCGCTGAGCGGACTCCGCCCTCGCGGTTTATATAAGCAGCAGCTGTTCTGTTGTCCGTGTGCACGAGGACATCCTGCTGTCGAAGCATGTGAACAAAGTGCCTCAGAACTTTGTGCACTGTTAATAATTCCAACACGTTGATGTGAAGAGACGTGCCGGGTGGCCACGTCCCGCCCACCGTCTGAGATTGGCATGTGCCCCCCCAACCGGAAAGAGACGCATCGGTGAAGACCGCCTTCCGTGACGTCACTTTGCCCAGGGGAACCCCTTCTGACAGAGTCCTGGGATTCCCCCAGAAAACAAGGTCCGTCCTCACTGAGGGAGGGATCGTGACTCGGCGTCTTTCGTGGCGTACAGGGTCTATTCTCTGGCGAATAAACCATCTCTGTAACTTCCGCATGTTCAATAACCCGAGTTTTAGAACAGCGTGATCCGCGGCCATCATCCCTAACAGCCGCATAATTGTGATCGCTGAAAACAGTTCTGTGGGGCTGGACACGCTGAAGGAGTGACGTCAGCGACTCCTTCCTCTGATCTGAGAGGCGAGCTCTCATGCTCACGGTGCAGAGACTCACGCCTAAATAAACTGTTTGTTGTGCTGGTGAAGTGGAGCTATTTTCCCAATTTATGGCAAAGCCCAATTGGGTCAAATGATTCACTAAGATCAGCGTCTGTTCTGCTGCTTCTGTCTTCGACCAAGACAGGAGCAATAGATCGTCGATGTAATAGATTACCCTCAGCCCCTGCGACCGCAGCGGGTTTAGGGCTGCATCGATGACCTTCGTGAAAGTTCTCGGGGCGAGCGCGTACCCGGAGGGGAGGCGCTTGAACTCGCAACAGGTTCCCTGAAAGGCGAACCTGAGGAATTTCCGGTGTTTCTTCACGATCGGTACATGGGAGTAAGCGTCTCGGAGATCGATTGTTACGAACCAGCCCCCTGACGTCACACACTCGAGCACACGTTTTATCGTCAACATATGAAATGGACGTTTGACAACGTATCTGTTGAAAGCCGACCAATCCAGAGTCGGTCTGAGACCTCCCGACTTCTTGGAGACCAGGAAATATTTTGAATAAAACCCGGTGCGCTCCTCGCCCAAGGGGACCCGGGAAATGACGTTCTTGGTCAGTAGTTCCTGCCCGGAGCCGGGGACGTGAGTTTCGTCCCCACGACCCCATTGAAACTGGGCGGTGTCCCTGCAAACTGCAGAGCGTAGCCGTTCAGAACCAGACCTCGTAACCAGCTGTTTAACGAGCAAGTCTGGAGCCAAGCTGCACTGTGGTTCGACAGCGGAGCAGCCATCACGTTCCTTCGCCTGAGACGAGATAGACTGGTCTCTATCGCCGCCATGCGGACAGAGTCCGCATTGGCCCAAGGGAGACCCGGCTGGAAAAGGGCGTTTGCTGAATGAGTCAGTGACTGTACCTGAAGCATGCTCGGATGGCGAGAGATACGACAAAGTCCTGGCCGGGACAGAAGTGTCCAGACCAGGCTCATGAAAATTAGCCTTTTTAAAGAAAGCAAAAGTGTGCCCGACTCGTTCGTGCTGTTCAGAGCTCTGAGCCTGAATCAGTCACGTGAGCGCGCTCCCCAGTTGAGTGGGGAGGCGGCGGGGGGCTCACAGGTGGGTCACGTAGCGCACGTACAGACCGGCTCTGTGATACATCTTGTGAGGAAACAGTCGGCTGTTTTGTCATCTGAGTTCGGAGATGCGTTCACGAGCCTCGGAGAAAGGGCAACCATCGTGTTTGAACAAAGAACACTGTTTTCAAAAACAGAAACTTTATTTGCTTGAAACAAAAACACTGTGAAAAAACATCTCCCGCACACCGTCACTTCTTCCACTGGTCTTTCTTTCCGCTCTGACCCCTTCCCCTGCCTTACCCGGGTCTCTGGGAGTATGGGGACGGGTAAAACTTTGACGTGCCTGGAGGCTGCGGCGTGGCGAAAGTTTGATAGGGCGCAGAGAAACCCTGCTGGTTGCGGTACTGCTTGTTCTGCTCGCGCGGGCGCGCCGGCCCGGGTGTTGCACGAGGGTCCACTCTAGGCGAAGCTGAGTGTTTACGGACCTGTTCCAGGGCGTCGGAGGAGGACTGCAGCTGCTCGAACACAGTCTTGTAGTGCTCCCCGAAAAAGCCCTGAGCAGAAATCGGCCCCTGCAGCAGCATCTTCTTAACATCCTCAGGGATGGAGTAGGACAGTTTTAGCCAAACCTGTCGCTGCAGCAGCGTGGCCCACGCTGAGATCCTGGCTGATCAGGTGGCCAGGAGCTCGCACATGTATGTGATGGTGTCCAGAGCCGCTCCTGCAGATTCGTGCGTCGGCTCCTGCCCGACCGCGTACGCCAAAAAGGCAATGTTATTTGCGACCGCCCCCACCTGCGCGGAGCATTTGTGGATGCGGTCCTGCATCTTGGTGGAAAACTGGTCCCCCGCCGACGGCGGTGTAACAGCTGTCCCCACGTGTTTTGCTGGTTTGACTCCAAAGACGCCGGGCAAGCTGGACTCCAGCGGCGGCACCGGGGGGAAGATCTGGTCTGTCAGCCCCTGGACCTTCGTAGCTGGGATGAAAGACAGGACCGGAGCTCTGTTCTTCAGCGGATTGCTGGTCTGTGCCTGCAGCAGCTTTTTGATTTCAGGGAGGCAGGGCCAGATGTTCTGCTCCTCGCTCCCCGATTTGGCGGCAAATCTTCCCGCCAGGCGTGAGGAGGACTGTGGCGTGGTGCCTTCAGGGACCTCCATGTTCCACGCGCTAGCCGCCCACCTGGTCAGTCCGGGCAGAGCGCTGTTCAGAGACACGTGCTCGTCCAGTCATCCAGGTACAAAATCCAATAGTCAATCAGGTCATCTGGACGGTTTCTTTTTTGTGGGAAGGCCTTTCACCTTCTATCTGGGCGAAATGTCTTTCCACAAAAAATAAACTGTCCAGATGACCTGATTGACCATTATTGGATTCCCTCACACTTCTCATGTTCATCACACAAGACCTTTCATGGGGTTCCAAACAGACAGCAATTGATGGTTGTTTCTTATTTTTTAAATTTCTGTAAAATCACACCGTTTCACCTTCTCACCAAGAGTCTTGTTGATAATCTTGTAGCCCATTCCAGTACCATCTTCTCCCTGATGTTCTTTAACAGATCTTTAGTCCTGCTTATGGTGATGGAAAAGCTAAAATCCATGACACCATTTCTGTGGACGGCTGGGCTTTATACATATAAGAGATCAAGTGTGCCTGAAAGTGATAATTTGATTGATTTAAGGACGTCTATGTGCCATATGGGTATATGAATAGGTATGTGCAAATTTACAATATTCACAAATAGAATTTTAACTTTTACACAATGCGTTTTTCTACGGGGTTTTTTGTGTTGGCATTCCATCTCTTTATTAAAATGTAGCTAACATACTGGTTTCTTTCACATTGCATCAAGTAAATCATCTCATCAATGGAATCGAGCTTCTAATTTAAGTTCAAGACAACATCATACTTGGTTGGTAGGCTCTGCTCACTGCGGTGGAAACTCTTCTCCTTTAGGTCATCTGTTCAAACCGTATGTTCTACTTTACAGCAGAGCTGCTCATTTAGTGATTAAATCCCAGCTGGCTGTAAATACAAAACCAGGCACTCAGGACAGTGGATAACATGAATTTAAGCCCTGCAGACAAGAACACCTCCAGAAGAATTCAAGTGTGGTTTTGTTGGAGTCATTTGTTGGCTGCCGGTTGGGTTTTGACATAATTCCTGTATTCGTGGTGCCTATTTTTGACTCAACAATCTTTATTTTTCCCCTAGCACCATGCAGGCTTAATGCTAAATTATACTTGTATATTGAAACTGACAAGTGTCTTATAATGTGCCATTTGACATGATGAGTTAAAAATTTACTTCACGCCCAAATCTGGGAACTGTGTCAGTGAGGTTTAGAGGTACTGACGGGGCATATTCCAAGTAAAATTTACATCCAACTTTACCAGTCATGGGGCAAATTGAAATTGCATAAAAATCCAAAATTATGCAAATCACGTACTGGCAGATGGTTAGGAGACATCAATAAAAAATACACCATTCAAGCTGATTAATATGTCATGCTGGCAACCAAACATCATGATTTAGTCCTTTGGGTCCAAACCAAAGATGTGAGCATTTAAACAAAATTTCTGATTATGTGTGTAGAGCCTTGAGCAGTGACGAGTCAGCACTGATGTGCAAATGCCTCACATAAAAACTGGGGAGATGCACGGCGTACAGTTCTGGGTTGAAGCTTGGCTGCCAGGGGTGTTAAAGTGTGGGATGGGGAGCAGTGGGCTTGAAAGCACACAGGAGTGGGATGAGAGTGAGGAAGTCATTATGGAAGTTCATCTTCATTTGCTGACTGCAGCAGTCAATAATATCTCTCATTAGCACATGGTGATTGCTCTAGCATTGTGCAGAAGGAGGCTGAAAATGGACTGAGCTCAGTTGGAAAGTACACTTAAAAATCCTAATTCTTCGTCAATGTCATGAAGAAAATGTTTTTAGTTAGTTGGATTTTAAGACAACGAACAGATGATAACAAATATGCTTAATGTATGTATTATATAAGTAAATAGAAATCTAGCACATAAAATGAAGATGCACTAAAGATAATTTGTCACTGCACAGAGGTCCAGACATTTTCAAAACAAGAGTACCGGTACTTCATATGGCACATTATACACCCACCAACAAACTATTATATTGGCAATGCAGCAATCTATAGCAACTAGAGTTGCATTCGGGCATAAAAATTCCGACCCATAGGTATTGTGTCCGAGCTCAATCCGAACCATCTACCGGTAATTAACTCTAATTAGAGGCTCGAACCCGAAGCAAACCCAACATGTTATTTCAATTAAGCTTTTACTGCTTTTGTAAGCAAATCAGTTTGACATGATAGTTTAAAACATGTATTTCAAAGGAAGGAAGATATAAGATTTCTTGTTTATTAACGAGTCACTAAATGGATATTTTACATAAGCATATAAAAAGAATAGCCTAAAAAATCAATTGTAAAGATAGGCTGTTATACAGATGAACAAAATGTTTTTTAGAGCAAAATTAGTTGGAAAAATATAGAACAAGGCTATTTTAATTTGGACCTAAAAGAAAGTCGTTCAAAATTAACCTGAATCACGCTGTCGCTGATGACGGAGCAATGTAGCCTACACCCAAGCCAAGCAGGGTGGATGGAGCCTAGAGCTCGGCGATATCTCGGTATTTAAAAACTATCAATATACATTTTTTTTGTGCAAAATTAGAGGCCATCTCAATATAAAACGATAAAGTTTTATACTTGGAAATCTTCCTGCTGTCTCTTTCTCCCATGTGGCCCCCCTCCCTCTCCCTCCTTGAACACAAACCCGCCCCTCAGCCACACTCCCCTCCTTCCTGCTTCTCCAGGAGGGCGGGGCATTTTAGCACAAGTACCGTATTTTCCGAAATAAAGGTTGCACCGTTATAATAATAATAATAATAATAATAATAATAATAATAATAATAATAATAATAATAATAATAATAATAATAATAATAATGAATTCAATTTATAACGCGCTTTTCATTAGTGAAAATCTCAAAGCGCTACACACATTGAATGCTACACACATTCATACACCGGTAGCGGCAGACTACCATGCAAGGTGCTTTCCAGTCCTACCGGGAGCAACTCGGGGTTAAGTGTCTTGCCCAAGGACACAACGACACATGGTGTGGGGAACCGGGATTCGAACCGCCAACCTTCCGATCGGGGGACGACTGCCATTACCACTATGCCACGGCCGCCCCACACGTTAACGTTATATAGATTGCTTTGTCCAATTATTGCCAAAAAAATAGGAAAAATCCATAAACGGGTCGCACCTTAATATAGATCGCCCCTACGTCACCACCAACGTAACGCGTCATCCACCGCTGACGTGACGTGTCACCGCTGAGAAAACCCGGAAATGTGGATGAGTGTTTAGCTCTGCTGCAAATGTTTGCCACAGGAGCGCACAGCAAGGCTTTAAGAAGATTAACGGTAAAAACAATTATTTGTTTGATAAAAATTATAGCTGACATTATAGCAAAAGTGTTTCTGAGCTTAACCGTTCCTTAATACATTCACGAAATGGTCAAATCTGCTGGATTTAAATTGTTTCGCTTTGACGTCTTCCAAACGGTCACGTGCACTGCGATAATAAATTATAAATAAATCGAATTTTATCTCAAATGTCTCATACAGGTCAACAGTTTGTAAATGAAACCCAAATAATTACTTTCTGTAAGCTGAAAGAAAATCCGCTGAGTGGTTTATGAGCTATTTATCTAAATAGTATCCGTTTACGGTAGCTAACCGCTAACAACGATGCTAAAAGATCGATTTTTATAAATCTCAAACATCTCTTAAAGCTAGTCAGTTGTACATGTCCATACAGTGATTACTTTCTGTACGTTTGATAAAAATCTGTCCTGTGGTTCTTGACTTATCTTGCTAACAAACACAGCAAACAGTAGTTACCTCCAGAGCAGGAGGCCGGGCAGCGACAGAGTAATGGTGCATTCAGACCAAACAGCGTTTCCACCTCCAAAAAGCTCGTCACGCACGCAAGTGGACGCACTTCAATCAATCAATCAATCACCTTTATTTAACCAGGTAGAGCCCATTGAGATCGAGATCTCTTTTACAAGGGTGACCTGGTCAAGTGGTCAGCAGCACACGTCACATTGGCAATAGGCATTTGCACTTATCAAAAAGAAAATAAAGAAAACTACAATCACAGTAAACAGATGTTGACAGTTCAAAACCAACAGGATATGACAGATTTCTATATACATTATATACAAAACAAGCAGACAAAAAAAACCAACAATGACATGTATATTGGATAAGTAGTGGTTAGAAACATCTGCAATGGTCAAGTTTCTTGATGACATTTTCTACTACGGTTGACATAAAGGATCCAGGAGAGATGAATGTTGATAGTTTCAGATCTTTCTGTAAGTTGTTCCAGGCTGAGGGGACGGCGAAGCTGAATGCTCTTTTTCCTAGTTCAGTTCTGACAGGAGGAACTGACAGGAGGACCAGATCGTTAGAGCGCAGGGAGTAATGACTGTGTGATGTTTGTATTAAGGAGGTGAGGTATGACGGGACCAGGTTTAGGAGGGTCTTGTAGATGAAGGATATCCAGTGAGTGTATCTGCGAGTGCTGAGAGATGACCAGCCAGATTTAGTGACGGTGCTGTGTTGTTTTCTGAATCCTGACTGGAATTGTGATAGAATATGGTTTGCTTGTAGGAAATCAGTTAGCTGATCACAGACAAGTCTTTCGAACAGTTTGGCAAGAATGCATAATTTAGAAATTGGTCTGTAGTTGTTGACATTTGTTGGTTCACCCCCTTTTAGCAGAGGGAGAACAAAAGCTGATTTCCAGATTTTGGGTATTTTATTTGTGTTGAGACTGAGATTGAAAATATGGGAAAGAGGTTCAGCAATGAAATCTGCAGCTAGTTTTAGGAAAAGTGGTTCTATGTTGTCAGGTCCTGCTGCTTTGCGTGTGTCGAGAGTTTTTAGAGCATTTAGAACTTCAGCGGGAGATACTGATTCGAAGTCAAAGCGATTTGTGACCTGTTTGTCCAGCACATGTGGAGCTGGGGGTGGATTTGCATCAGTTTGGTCAGCAGATAACATTTCAGGATGTGTAGATTCAAACAGGGAGCCAGAGGATATAAAGTGTTCATTAAAACAGTTCAGAATTGACAATTTGTCTGACAGAATACCTGTGCTGGTCATGATGGAGCTGGGTAAATCAGTGGATGTTGTCTGACCAGAATTTGATTTTACTGTTTGCCAAAACCTTTTTGGATCATTTAGATTTTTGGTGGATTCGTCCAGGTAGTAATTTGATTTTGCATTTCTAATTAGTGTTGTGCATTTGTTCCTAAGCTGCCGGAAACTGAGCCAGTCATGATCGTTTTTTGATTTCCTGGCCTTAGCCCAGGCAGCATCTCTTTCTTTGAGCAGATTTCCTATCTCAGGGGAAAACCAAGGATTTTTACGTCCCTTTATTCTGTATTTACGGTATGGAGCATGTGTGTTGATTATGTTTTGAAAACCCTCATAAAAGTAAGCCAGTGCAAGTTCTACATCATCTATCAATGAAATTCTACTCCAGTTGAAAGTGGCTAAGTCATGAAGAAAGGCCTGCTCACAAAAATGTTTTAAATCCCTTTTGAAGATGATGGTGGGTGTTAATTTTGGTAACTTCCCATTTCTTACGGCTCCAATGGTGCAGTGATCACTGAGGTCATTAGCGAACACACATGGATTTGTGTACTTGTGAGGCATGTTAGTTAGGATAAGGTCCAGTAAGGTGGATTTTTCAGGGGTTTTGTTATTTGGGCGTGTTGACGTTTGAATTAGTTGAGTTAAATTAAATGAGTCACAGATGGATTTAAGATTGTCAGAAGTAGAGGTCAACCAGTCCAGGTTTAGATCACCAATTAGTAGTAGCTCCTTGGCGTTTAGCCCCATCAGAAAATTTCTCAGGGAAGTGAGGGCTTCACTGGCGGCTGAGGGGGGCCTGTAACAACCCACCACAGTGATTGATTGACCGTCAGGGAAGTCAAGGGTTAGTGCCAGTAGCTCAAGTTGTTTGCTAATTGAGCACGAAGACAGAAGGTTTGCTGTGAATTTGTTCTTGATATAAATAGCCACTCCACCACCTCTTCTGGGGCGATCACATCTAAAAACAATATAACCAGGAATGGAAATTTGTTTGTCAGGGATAGCTTTGCTGAGCCATGTTTCGGATAAGACTATTATGTCTGCTTCAGTGGACTGAACCCAGATTTTTACTGCATCTAGTTTAGATATAAGACTTCTGACATTTAAGTGTATAAAGCCCAGACCAGACCGGTTTTTAAATTCAAGTGGTGTACAAATGTCATTTAACAGCTGGGGTCCAGGATTTTGTTCGATTCCAGAGATAAGAAGTAACAGAACAAGTAAAGTTTTCCATTTGAAAGTAGTAGGTGTTCCAGCAGTGACAGTTCTCCGTCGTCCATCATCATGGGGTTCAGTTTCAGTGAGGGTGAAGTAGTTTTTTATTACAAGGACACACCAGGCTCTTAAATCAGTGGGGGTTGTTGTTTTGGGGAGAAAAGACAGGAAGAACCAGTTTGTGCGATCCATCTTCCAGGACATTGTACCTGAATCATGTGAGGTCAGTGGGGGGGAGAACATTTCAGTTTGAGTACCAGTATTGTTTTCCAAATTGAGTCCTGCAGACATTATGGCCAGGGTGAGAGTCACAACTGATAACATTATCATTAACACAAAAGAACTGGAGGGAGACCTCCAGCTGAAAACAAAATGGAGGTTGGAGAGTTAAAAAAAAAAAGTATCTCTCCAAAGTCAACTAAGAGTCTTTTCACAATTTTCCCTTTAAAACAATATCAGCAGTCAGATGCAAGTCCAAAAAAAAAAATTATTGAAAGTCTAGGGAAAAAAAAACAAAAAAAAAAAAAAAAAAAAAACTTGAAATTACTCACTCCTTTTGGTGATGACTGAGGCGAAAATAAATACCACTTATTGGCAGCAGGCAGCAGGAAGCATCAGCAGATTTTTATGGGTGAAGTACTGCAATCACCTGGTCGTCTTTATTGGCAGTAATTGTCTTCCATACCACCGCGAACATCCACACGTGCAGCTCCAGAAGAGCCGGTCCACAGCTCCTTGCAGCTGGGCGACACCCCCAGCAAGCAGATCCTCCAGGCAGGATGAATCACACGGTCTCCAATCCACCTCAGGCAGGTGAGAAGCTCCAATCCACTCGAGATCAGGACCTCCACGCACGCTTCCCCGGGCAGAGGCACGGACTTTGCCGCGCGCCGCACGGTCACCCGGTCACTCGGGATCACCAGCAGTAGCGGACAGCCACGGATTTACACCAGAAGCATGGAGGGAGCTCCAGGGAGATCTGCACCGTGTTCAAAGGCTGGAGGACTGAACGCCGACACAACAGGCGCGTGCAGGATGTAAACAAGCTGGAGTCGCGGTGAGCAAAAGATAACAAAAAACATCTAGAATGAACTAAAAGAATCAAGTAAAAAACGCAATAAAAACACTGAATTTAAGTGAAGTAGAAAAAACGAAGTAAAAATATAGTAAAATAGAGGAATAAAACAAGGAAATTACTAAAACTCAGCAGCTGAGAAAAATACGTGTGGACGTGTGCGCGGCCATCTTGATAGTTTTACTTGGTGTCCAGACCTACTTGGACCTGAACGCCAGAACGCGAAACAGCTGCTGGGTGTGTGGGAGGAGCTTACCGGTATACAGAGTCCTGCGCACAGAGTCCTGCGCACTCCGCCAGGCGAGCCAGCTGCATCACTGTGTGGTTTGGTGCATGCACTGCATCCTGCCACAAGAGCCTCCAGCGCATCGTGAAAGCAGCTGAGAAGATCGTCGGCACCTCCTTGCCCTCACTGCAGGACTTACACAGCAAACGCCTCACTCGGAAAGCCCACCGCATGGCAGGTGATCCCACACACCCACTACACAGCCGCTTTAGACTGCTGCCATCAGGGAGGAGACTGAGGAGTCTCCAGGCTCGAACCAGCAGACTGAGAGACAGCTCTGTTCATCAGGCAGTCAGAATGCTAAACACTCTGCCTGCTCTGCCTCCCCTCCCATTTGAACTGCCTTAACACAAAAAACTTTCTCACACATTACCACTCAACACAAAGTTTTTAACACTGGACTCTGTGTCATCAAACGGGTTATTCACTAAACTCTCGGTCATGTGTTCATTCAGTTTGCACTACTTCTCATATTTGCACTAATGTTTGTATTACATTACTGCCTATAGTCATACTACTGTTTACATTCACTGTTTACATTTATTAATACTGTTTACATTTATTACTACTGCTTTACATTTATTACTACTGTTTACATTTACACTACTTTTATCTACACTACTGCAGATACATATACAGCATTCTCTGACTAGCCTTATCTAAGGATGCCAAATGTGCCTTATGTGCCTTACTTCATATGCCACTTTGCCTCTATACCAACATCAACTACCTCATACATATACTGTGTACATTAACTTATATGCTGCTGTGCCACTCTTTGCAAATGTCAACGCTAGAAACTTCAGTTTATTTTATAGATTTACGTTTTTATACTTTTCATACTACTATGCAAAAACTCAGGACAGTATTACACTTTTATTATTTCATTTTATGCTTATGTTCATTGGGTGTTTGGTGTTTTAGGGGTGTTTGGTGTTTCAGTGTTGGTGTAAATTTTCATACTTTTATACTATTATGAAAAAACTCAGGACAGTGTTACACTTTTTTACTATTTTATGCTTATGTTTATTAAATGTTTTAGTGTTTAGTGTTTAGATGGTTACTGTTGCACCGAGGGACTGAGAGAAACGCAATTTCGGTCCTGTGTATGTCCTGTACATATTGCAGTTCTGACAATAAAGTTGACTTTGACTTTGACTTTGAGTAGCCTTTTATTTCCGTCTCTGTGGAGCACACTTGACTGGTCGTGAAGGAATTGTCGCAAACACACAGCTACAATGAGTTTCTCTTCCATAGTCCACGACCTCGCGGGTCTTTTCTGTGACCAACAAACAATACGTCACATAGTGCGCGCGCACCCTCGTTTCCGCGTCACACAGGGACTCTCGCCCTCTCTTCTCCTCCTCTCTTCTCCTCCTCTCTTCTCCTCCTCTCTTCTCCCCCCGACTCTCGAAATCTTCAGCATGTTGAATGCGCGGTTTGGAGGCTGAAGCCGGTTCACGTGCACGGAAAAACGCTTCCCAGCACACTCAACACGCACGCGACGTGACGCCCGACGCCAAGACGTGGCTGGAAGCGCGTCCACCATTGACTTTGCATGTAAACTGGACACTCCTGCTGCTGAAAAGCTGTTCGGTCTGAATGCACCATAAGTCCGACCAGAGGAGGCTTTCTTTGGACACATGAGATGGGAACGGTCGGTGGATGTACCCTAGCGGCCAAAAGTGGTACTGCACCATTTTTTGCCAAAATGAAAAACAGTCATATCTGAGCCAAAATTTGGTCTAAAAATATGGGGGAAAATCCATAAACAGGTCTCACCTCTCTATAGGTCGCAGGACATACAAATTAGGCAAAAGACTGCGACCTATAGTCCGGAATTTACGGTAAACACGGGAGAAACACAGCAGCTTAGCTCCTGAACAAAAAGAAAAATGACTGTTCTTTTGGAAATAGTTTGAATTTAGATTGTCAGATGAGGGGCAGAAAAATTGTTTTCCGTCCTGATGAAAGGTCGGAATTACAAATCTTTTTCACCATTTAAAACAGATGAGTGGAGTATGAATCGTGAAGTTGCAGCTCCGAATGTTTTTCAGTGTCCTTCCTTAAAACAAACTACGGGTCAGAACTCATCTAGTCGTGCTGTGCCTTATGAGAGAAACAGAGAGCGGTGACGCCATCACATTAATAAATCAGCAGCTTATCATATCACTAAAGGCATAGTCTTTAGCAGCTAACAAGACGGCTAACGCTTTAGCCGTCTTGTTCCACAGCTGAGACTGGGACTGTGTCTTTAGCGAATATGAAACTATTAATGTGGTGGCACCACCTCTCTCTGTTTGTCTCATAAGGCACAGCACGACTAGATGAGTTCAGACCCGTAGTTTGTTTTAAGGAAGGGGTGCTAAAAAAGCACTCGGACCTGCAGCTTCACAGTTCTGAGTGGAGGCTCACTTTACACGCTTACGAACGTGACAACGACACAGCTGAATGGACTGTACTTATATAGCTCCTTTCTATCTTAGCAAAACTCTCAAAGCTTTTTACAACACAATCTGCGCCTCATTTACCTATTCATGCAGCACTCTACTAGATATTTACTAAGAATAATCAGAGCTTTAGAGCACATTCATACACTGATGGGACACACATCAGAGGCAATGAGGGGTTCAGTGTCTTGCCCAGGAACACTTCAGCATGTAACTGCTGGTGGAATCGAACCCCCAGCTCTCCCACTGGAGGACGACTGCTCTAGCCGCTCATCCACAGCTGCCCTCAGCGGAAGAGGATTATTATTTAATACATGTAAATAAATGTCTAAAAAATTAACTACTTTGTAATATATGTAAATAGTTATTTATTCTTTAGAGTTACAGATGTTTGTTAATATCCAGGTCTCTCTTGTAAATGAGTCCTCGAGGCTCAATGGTATTAACCAACCTAAATAAAGGTTGAATGAAAAAATTAGTGTGCCTGTGTGACAACTGGAACAAAGCTTTGACTCAGAAATATATTTTTGTTATTACTTTATGGAAAGAAAAAAATTAAGATACACATCATATATCGAGATTTATCTTAAAAGATATTAATTTTGGTCCATATCGCCCAGCTCTAGTGGGGCCACATGCACAATTAGTTGTGCAATGCGCCGGTGCTACTCTCTCTTTTCACACTCTGATCAACTTCTGCACTCTATTTTCTTTCTTTCCTCGTCCTCTCATCATAGTAAATTGACTGCCTCCTCCTCTACAAGTAGATTAACACAATTTTATATTGTGCATTCTCATTTCATTTTCTTTGTGCTGTATGATTCGTAAAACCATGCCACAGAAGCCTGAGTCTGACCCAGCCTGCCCATCAAGCACATCATTTTGGCTCGACCCGGCCCGAATTTCGGGTCGGGTTCGGGCCATATATCGCAACTCTAATAGCAACAACCAGTAAAACAAAGACCTTATTTTAAATCTGACCTTGATTTGTGAGCTTTTAATTTTGACCTTAATTTGTGAACTTGACCTTGACGATAAAGTGATGAAGAATGGACACAACACTCTGTCTAGTGATGATACATAAGTGTATGAAGTTTCATTATATTATCTTGAGTGGATCAGATGTTATGGTCAGTACAAGGGAAAGTTCGATGGGTGAATAAAATTTTACTCCCAACAAGTTTGAAAAAGTTTTTTTTCCTCCTCAAAATGCACAACCCTGCATTCCACCAACCTTTCATCTGCAGACTAAGAAAAATTACCATAATAAGTTACACTCTATTGTCCACTACAGCTTAAACTGATCATGCAAACTACTTTCCAAAACCAATTTTGCACAACTGAACAACTTGTTGAGAATAAAATTGCAGTTCAGGAGCAATTTACCACAATGTTTGAAGAGACAAGTGGCTTAAAGTTATAGCAAAAACATGATTGGCAACAACAAAAACCAAAAGGTCTATTTTGCTTGTGGTGAAGCTTGAAACCTTGCAAAGGTTTATAAACTTACATTTTACACTCGAGATTTTACAACCATAGTAGATTTTCACAAATGAGAAGTGATAATAGAAATCAAGACAAACAAAGACAATTAATTTGCAGGGGTGTAAATTCCCACACACCACACAGAAACACACACCGGGGACAGAGGTGTCTGGAGACGAGAGATAGGAACATCTCCATCAGCCTCTCCACCTACCCAGAGGGCCTAATCAGACTGTGAATACTCGTAAAATGGAAGCTGTCATCTACCTCCATCCCAGCAGACTCCCTGACGACACCATTTTTCCTACTGCTGTCCTCCAGACAGGAATAAAAAGAATGGAGGATGAATCTAACCATAAAGATTGATCTTAAACCAAGATTTTACCATCATATTGGCAAAACATTTGCACTTTTTCGCAATCTGTTATACTGTTTTCAGTTTACAACAGAAAAAAAAGTTTTATTAACAGTTTTATTTCTAAATATGGTCATTCAAGTTTATGTGCATTACTGCTACTGTCTTTCTTTTCTGCTTGATCTATAATATTATTGACTCAACATTTGCCACAATCAAGTGGAATTCTGGGTAATAGAAAACACTTTGGCTATGTTTAAAATGTTCACTCACCACATCGAGGCTGCTGTATAGTTGGCTCAATAGGTGACAGAGAACAGTTGGGTGTTTTTACTACAGCCAAACCAATATGGAAATTTTGGCTATTGCCAATACAGACATTGGGCGGGGAATCTGAATGCAGATAACCAATTTAATTGCTAACAATTTTTAGCTTTGTCCACCCTCAGGAATCTTAGAAAACAGCAAGTGGAGCGGGGCTTTTTATTTAGCACATCTGTTAGCAACCATGAAGCTAAATCTAATTACCATAAAAACCGGTCTATAATACGTAGTTTTTTTGCTCATTTGAATGTCCTGCGTATTAAACACCGAAGCGTATTATCTATGGATTTTTTCCCATATTTTTAGACCCATTTTTCGCTCTGATTCGCCGTTTTACATTTTGGGCAAAAATGGTGCAGTACCAGTTTCGGCCGCTATGGGCGCTATGGGCAGCAGCAGAGGACTCAGAGAGCGAAGAGGAAGAGGGCCACTTCCAGACGTTTCTAGCTCATGTGTCCGAAAAAAGCCTCCTCTGGTCGGACTGACTCTGTCGCTGCCCGCCCCTTGCTATGGATGTAGCTGTTTTTGTTAGCAAGATACCGTAACTTATAAACCACACCGCAGATTTTTAAATCCAGCTGATTTCACATTTGGTTGAGCTCAGGGGACTGTCTGCTATAAAGTCAGGTAAGAAATATATTTTTTAAGCGTTTATTTAGCTAAATTTAAAGAAACAAAGCGTCCGGTCCGAACCGCCTGCCTAAAATTCGGCAAACTTTTTTTTTTAAATCCAGCTGATTTGAACATTTCGTTAAGCTCAGGAGCACGTCTTCTATAAAGTCAGCTAAGAAATATATTTTTTAAGCGTTTATTTAGCTAAATTTAAAGAAACAAAGCGTCCGGTCCGAACCGCCTGCCTAAAATTCGGCGAACTTTTTTTTTTTAATCCAGCTGATTTGAACATTTCGTTAAGCTCAGGAGCACGTCTTCTATAAAGTCAGCTAAGAAATATATTTTTTAAGCGTTTATTTAGCTAAATTTAAAGAAACAAAGCGTCCGGTCCGAACCGCCTGCCTAAAATTCGGCGAACTTTTTTTTAAAATCCAGCTGATTTGAACATTTCGTTAAGCTCAGGAGCACGTCTGCTATAAAGTCAGCTAAGAAATATATTTTTTCTCGCAAAGAAATAATTGTTTTTACCGTGTTTCCTTGTGAAGTTCTTCGTACTCGCTTGCTTCTGTCGCTGCCATCTTAAGCAGGGCAAATGAGGCGCTGACGCGTCGCGTAGCGGTGACGCGTATTAAACACCGAAGCATATTTTGTACGATTTTTTTCTTGTTTATTGTTAATATTTGGACAAAGCGTATTAAACACCGGTGCGTATTTTACAACGGCGAATACGGTAGATCCACACTATACCTAGTCCCACACTAAGTTTACAAGTGATGCACTGGTCATAAAAACTGTTTTCCTAACATGTTGGAAGATCGAAGATAATTTATTATTGTTGATTCGTTTTACAGATCAGGTAAAATAAAATTACCATGCTCTGTTTAGCAAAATATGCTACACAGTATTGTTCCTTGCTTCGTCTGTGTTGACCGTGAAGGTGAAACTTAAGTAAACGGCCATGACTTGAAAGTAGTCTTCATGCGCCCTCTGCGGACAAATTGTACAATTACAACTAGTTTCACCATTTTAGGGGTAATTAGAAATGTTTATATCAGCAAATAATGGGACAATTATCACCGATACTGATATGTCTCCAAACATCTATATTAGCCAAAAATATTTGCCATACCAATATATTGTTCTGGTTCTAGTTTTTATATTTTAAACACAGCTTACTGTTTTTCTGTTTGCTGTACAAACAGAAAAACAGGCAACACATAAAGCAACATACAATTACAAAATGAAGTTAAATCAGAATATAGACATAAAAACGTTGCAGATAATACATATAACGACTATCCTGTGTGAAGCACACGGGTTCAAACACAGATCATCTGGTGTTGAAAGCTACGGAATAGTAGTAAGTTTTTAAACGTGATTTGAAAACCAAGAGGGAGAGGGCCTGTCTGACAAGCAGAGGTAACTCATTCCAAAGTCTTGGGCCTGCTACATAGAAGGCCCCGTCACCCTGGAACTGTGAGTAGCAACTGGTCCACTGACCTCAGAGAACGTGGTGGGACATACGGCTGTAGATGGGGTGGGGGGGGAGACTGTTCAGCGATTTGTAGATGTACAGGAGTATTTTGAACTGGATTCGGAGATGAACCGGTAGCCAGTGCAGGGAGGCCAAGACTGGTGTAATGTGCTCTCTTTTGCCTGTACTGGATAAAATCGGGCTGCTGCATTCTGGACCAGTTGTAGTCGTGTGTAGTGGAACAGGCCCTTATGCCTGACCTGGGTTTACACCTTTTCACATCTCTCTGACTTATAAACCACACCGCAGATTTTTAAATCCAGCTGATTTCACATTTGGTTGAGCTCAGGGGACTGTCTGCTATAAAGTCAGGTAAGAAATATATTTTTTCAACTTAGTGACTGAGGAAGCCCTCTGGAGTGAGGGTGAAACGTTTCTGCTAAAAAGAAACTGTCCAGATGAACTGATTGAGAATGAGCGGATTTGATACCTGGACTATTGAGAATTAACTTTCTTGTCTTGAACCACTTTGGACATGTCTGCCTGCCTGGGAGGAGTCGACGAGGGACACGCCCCCAGAAACCATCTTGGCTACAGCAAACTGGTTGGTCCACTTAAGTTGCTTACTTGGTGGGTTAACTTCAGTGTGCTTTGGACTACTCTGACTGAGGAAGCCCTCTGGAGTGAGGGTGAAACGTTTCTGCTAAAAAGAAACTGTCCAGATGAACTGATTGAGAATGAGCGGATTTGATACCTGGACTATTGAGAATTAACTTTCTTGTCTTAGTGTTACACTTTTCTTGAAGCTCTCAAGGAGACAAGTGGACACTATTTTATTACATTTATTTTGAATTAAGAGACACAAATCACTCAGAAATAGACTTTCTTTAATTTGTGGTAATTCAAAATTAATGAACAGATTATCTCTTGTCATTTTTATGATTATTGGTTATTCATATGAGCAGTGTTATTCTTCAATACATTGTATGATCGTTGTTTATGCTGTTAGAATGTTAGTCACTTCTTCATATAATGAATCAAAGCATCACCTGTTATTATGCATATGAACAGTATATTCTTAATATGTGAATAATCTTACTAAGCTGGTATATTTTAAATATGCCAAAGTCAAGAACAAGTCAGAATAATCTGTTAGTATTTGTTGGAAATGTGTAGAGACACTATGATCAAGTCGTAGACATAAGTTGTCTCCTGTCCTTTCTAAAAACAAGTCATCTGTTCTCAAAACTGATTCTCTGTTTTTCACACCTGCAAGTCTTATGTTTTGTTTCCGTACTCGAAACTGTCTACTCGTGTAAAAACATTTCACCTGACATCAACAAATCTCCTCCCTACTCTGGTCACAAGAACCAATGAACGGAGAAGAAAACTCTGATGTCAGATCCTGTTAAATGTCCCAGCTTCCTGGAACTAAGGAGTCTCTGAGAGGGTCTGAAATGCATGGACTTCTCTCCAAGCTGTTGGACGGTGGGTCATTGAGTCAAAGACCCCGTCCGGTCAGCAAAGGGTTACAGCAAGCTGCTGTGAATCCGAGTGTCACGGCTCCAGGCTGTGAATGAATCCCCTTACTGGAATTATTTTTCTTGAAACAAAACCATTGAAGTGCCACTATTTTCTGAAGATCCAAGCAGACGAGAGGAGACATTGAAAAGTAAACAAATAACCAGTTCGGACGTACTGGGCCTGCAAGGACTCTGTATGCCATCTCTTTACCAGACTGGTCGTTGTAAGGTAATGAGTCTGTTGTTTACAAACGTACCTGGAGTATTAGCCAAAGTCTGATGGAAAGTGTCATCTCTGGTTATATCTCAAGTTAAGACTTCAACCATTTCCCTTCAACCTCCATTTTCTTCCTCCTAAACTTTCTCCTTAAACTTTATTTCTAAAAGTAAAACTGTAAGTTTGTGCCGCAGAAATAAGTTAATAAGACCCATGACTTGTGTTCTGTTGTTCCTATGTTTAAATCTGCTGAAAAGTTAGTTATAGGAAACTGATCGATCAATCTATGTAAATATGTTTTGATTGTAATTTAATGATTTGTTATTAAATGATTCTACCTTTGGTAGGTCAAACATAATAATGTTTCCTGTCAAGTTACATATCACTGAGTCACAGATTTATTGAATATTAATCTGAAAAAGATGAGAACCCGTTATTGATGATAATTTTTTTGTCAGTCTAAACTCTGCTCAATTTACATCTAAAATATAGATAAGTCAGCAAACTGACCTCTTCTTCTATTTTATTACATTGGTGGTCTGAATAATACCAAACTGGAGCGAACTGCAGTAATCAAGCCTAGGTGTAATGAATGCATGTATCACTGTCTCCAGGTCATTTTTGGACAATATGGGCTTCAGCTTAGACAGTCGCCTCAGCTGGAAAAAAAAGGATTTAACAATCGCGTTTACATGACTGTTGAATTTCATGGAAGGGTCCATTATCACTCCCAGATTTGTGACTCTTTGTTTTTCAGACAGGGCTAGAGCAGAAAGGTTGATGCAGTGGTTTGTGATTGTGTCATTGGGAGGGAAAAACATGACTTCAGACTTCTTTTCATTGAAATTTAAGAAATTAAAGTCATCCAGTCCCTGATGTCAGCCAGGCAGTCGAGCAGAGGTTGAATAGAGCATGTACCATTGTGTCTTTAGGGGGAAGTAAATTTGACAGTCATTGGCGTAGAAGTGAAAGGGTATGTTGTGTTTGCAGAAACTAGCACCAAGTGGCAGCAGGTATAAAGAGAATAGGAGGGGACCCAGGATGGACCCCTGCGGAACCCCCCATTTAAACACTGCCGCAGCAGAACTAAAATCTTTGATGGAAACACAAAAGGATATGTCTGTAAAGAAGAGGACACGTGGGTTGTGAGAGTTTGAGGCAATGATATCAGAAAATTATTGGGATTTAGCAGCTGTGTTTTCTGATAATGATGCCAACTCTCTTTTAGTACAGTATTTTCTGGACTATTGGTCGCACCTTTATATAAGTCGCTTTGTCCAATTATTGTCAATAAATTGGAAAAATCCATAAACAGGTTGCACCTTTATATAAGTCGCACCTACGTCACTGCCAACGTAACGCGTCACCGCTGAGACAACCCGGAAATGTGGTCCGAGTGTTTAACTCTGCTGCAAATGTCTGCCACAGGAGCGCACAGCAAGGCTTTAAGAAGATTAACACTTAAAAACAATTATTTGTTTGCTAAAAATTATAGCAAATATGTGTCTGAGCTGAACTTTTCCTTAATAAATCAGAGTCAGAGTCAGAGTCAGAGAGTCTTTATTGTCATTTGCACCGCATGTGGTACATGAGATGAAAACGAGATTATGTACACGAGGTCCCAGTTACATCCAACAACAAATGAAAGAGAAAAACAGTAATAACATCGAGAACTAACTAAGAAAAACATCAACTAGTAATACACTAAGCCTAATATAG
Organism: Garcialebias charrua; assembly: GCA_038048925.1. Classification (NCBI taxonomy): domain Eukaryota; kingdom Metazoa; phylum Chordata; class Actinopteri; order Cyprinodontiformes; family Rivulidae; genus Garcialebias; species Garcialebias charrua. The sequence continues at coordinate 8,710 of JBBPBX010032361.1, read as the reverse complement.
TGGGAATAAACAGCAGCACGAACATGAGTTTGTATGAGCAGATGGTCACAGATGAACACAGATGAACACAGCAACAAGAAAACATATCAGCATCAGCATGATGTGATATTTTGCAGTGTTTAAAAGATAAATGAACGTAATTGTGAAATGAGCTGGATTTAAACATTTGTTTTGCTACGTCTGATGATACGTGTGCGCTCAGCGGGCAGAAACCCTGCATTTCATTAAAATTTAACAACAGAAACGCCTAAAAAATATATTTGTTAGCTGAAATTATTGTAAGAGTGTGTCTCAGTTTAACTTTTGTTAATAAAATGATTATAATGGTCAAATCAGCTGAATTTAAATAGTTTCGCTACCACGTAAACAAAACCAGTGCGCGCACCCACAGAGCAGACCCGCTGTGAGCGAGCGAACAGACCTGCATCTATTTTAATTTTAACAAGATAAACACCAAAAAAAATAGATTTGTTAGCTGACATTATTTTAAGAGTGTGTCTCAGTTTAACTTTTGTTAATAAATGCACTTTGACGGTTACAATGACATAAATAAAGCAGCTTTAAAATTACTACACGCTCACCCACCCATAAAAATGACAGAAACAGATATTTATTTTACGGTTTTTATTCAAACAAATTGTTTATTCAAACCCTTCGAATTCCTCGTCCTCTGTGTCGCTTGCAAAAAGTTCAGCCAGAGAACGAGGAAGGTTTCCCGTCGTCAAAGGTCCCTGTCCCTCCATCTCCTCCTCCTCACCACTGTCTGAGTCTTCAGCAGCTCCAGCTGACGGTGGGAGGATGCCAGCCTTTCTGAAGCCAGCCATAACGGGTCTGGTGCCTGTGTCCCTAATGGCCAAAAGTGGTACTGCACCATTTTTGGCCAAAATGAAAAACGGTCATATCTGAGCCAAAAATGGGTCTAAAAACATGGGGGAAAATCCATAAATAGGTCTCACCTCTCTATAGGTTGTAGGACATGCAAATTAGGCAAAAAGGTGCGACTTATAGTCCGGAAAATACGGTATTTGAAAAGAGACCTGAAGCCTGTCTTTCCTCCATTTGCGCTCTGCCCTCCTGCATTGCTGTCTAACTGCCTTGGTGATGTCATTCAGCCAAGGTTCTGCTCTGAGTTTTGATTTTCTAGTTTTATCAGGAGCAACATGATCCAGAGCCTTTAAGCAAACAGAGCTGAACTGGGACGACAGCTCCTCAGTGGTGGAGAGAAAAACCGGGGGCTGAATTATCATTTCAGAGTTGTAAACATCTGTGAAACGTGTGGCAGTGAAGTCGTTAATGGCCCTGTTGCGACAGGCAAGAACGCACGGCTTAGGAGTTAGACGGGGAAAGGTGAACTCAAACCGGACTGACATGTGGTCTGACAACACATTGTCACCGATTTCAAGATTAGTAACAGTCACATCACGACTGATGTTTTAGCTCACAACAGTCAGTATAATATGACAAATAAAATACAGGTATGTCAGCACAATGCAAGTTCTTTCAACGCAGTATGTGCATACATTTAAAACAACCCGCATTTGGTAGAAATGTTATGATTTTTTGTTGTGATTTACAACATATCTTTAATACATTAGGAATCAAGGTAGATGTCATTATGTTCTGCCTGTACCCAAAACAACTGTGTGTATATCTGAATCTGGTTCACCCGGCTGACTTTGAAGGCCACCTTATCTGAATATGCCTGGAGGACATGTAATCTGACGCTCACCCCCGCCCATCTGGGAACTCCACCGTCAACCAGAGTGAACCGACTGAATAAACATTCTGTCATCATTTCAGGACTCTTGGATTCTCATTAGCGTTGACCTTGGCCATTCCCCGACATACCTCGAGAATGTTAACGGATCTCATCGGAGGGAGCTGGCTGATTATTCCATCCTTATCAGAACTCTTACAGTGCCCTCGAGAGCTTCTATGAACATTGCTCATTGTTCTCTGCGTCTCCCCCCCTCTGCAGAATGTCTACGTTACTATGTGCTTATTTGTGCGAGGTGTTTTTTAATATTAGATTATTTTTTTCCTCAGGCAAGAAGAAAGATTTTAATAGGAATTTTTTTTACCTCAATTTCCTAATGTGTCTAATTTCATTACTTTTTGTCTGTCTAAGCAGATCTCTCTTGTAAATGAGTCTTCGAGGTTCAATGTGACTTACCGGTATCTGTCTAAATAAAGGTTGAATGAATGAATATATTAAATATAGCACTAGTTTACAGCTTAAACAGAGGAGACAAAAACACTTTTTTATTAGAGACATTTAAATAATTATAGACAATTTAGTGTGTCTGAAAATCATAATGAGCTGTGGACGTTTGTGGGCTAATCAAAGCTCATACTATGATAATAATAATAATAATAATAACTTTTATTTATAACGC
>JBBPBX010032360.1:23605-33934 GCA_038048925.1 Garcialebias charrua | reverse complement strand
AACGACGTAGGATTTGGTATTCCTAATAAATTTTGAAGTCTATGGCGAGACTCATCAAAATGAATAGATAATCTAGAATAGAAACGATCGAATCGGTTCAATTTAGAAATTGTGAGACCAGTGTAGTTTATGGTACCTTGAGTAGCTTTAAACTACATTGACTCTTCGACGATTGAGATTTAACAAAACGAACTGCATGTTGGCATAGTTAAATCCATATCATTCATTAACCAATGTTAATACAAAACCTTTTTGGCTGGGAGTGTTCAGAACCAAAACAATATCTCAACTAATGACAACAGTAATGACTAAACAACAAGGAAACAACGTTTCACTGCTTCGACACACTCTTGTCGTCAGATTCCAAAGTGCAACACACAAGAAAAACAGGTCTCAACTTTATGACCGAGGTCAAATTAAATCTCGTGGATTTAAACGGTTGTTAAGGTTAGTTTTTTGTTGTGGGTTTTAGGCTTAGCGTTTCTAAGTTCAAATTGGACAATGCGACTTATAGGGTGGAAAATACGGTAGTTTAAACCTGATTAGTTTATTTACTAACTTGTGTTTGGACGACCTTATTATCCCATGAAGTCGGTGAGTTTGTGAGATCTTTGTCTTTTGTGGAGTCATTGAACGCCTTGTAAGGTTTGATCTGATTTCGATGTACCCATTTAGCAATTGGCTCTTTGCGGCCTTTGCTGATTTTGATTTCGTAGACGACTGAGGACACTTTGTCTGTTATCAGATGAGGTCCAGTCCACCTGGGCATTAGTTTGCGGGCGAGAGTTCCGGTCTCGGACCCTCCTTTCCCGGTTGCTGGGGCGAACGTATAGTACCAGACTCTGTCTCCCACTTGGAGTTCATTGTGAGAGGCCTTTTGGTCATAGTACGCCTTACGTCCTTCAGCGGATTTTTCCAGGTTTTTCTGGGCGAAAGCAAAAGTGTTTCTGAGGTGTACATTCAAATCTTTGTCTTTGGCATGGCCTAACATCACCCCCCTTTGGTCATGGGGGACCACGAACACAGGTGAGGACGTCCGTCCATGGGCACAAGTTAGGATGCCACCGTTTAGTTTAAGCTGTTCGCGCAGCTGAGAGAAGACGGTACACAGGAATCGTTTAGGTTTTGGCCAACGTATCTTCTTACGTTTACCTCTTTCCGTGTAATTCAGGTGTGTCACAACCGTCGGCGCAGTCGCAGGTGTGTCTGATTGTACAGACTGCGACGGGTCACTGTCGTTGTGTGTGTCTTCCCACTTCTTGACTGAAGAGGGGCTCTTTGAGTCTGTAAAAACTATGTCATTTCTGACTAGTTCTAGACACAAATGTCCCTGAACCAAGGTTTCATCGAAAGCTTGGCTGATAGCCGATTTACCTGTCCCAGGGGACAGTACAGCAACCTCGGTGTGGGGTCCTTGGATCTCCACACCTTTCTCTACCTGTGGTAGGTAATGTGAGTTTGCCCCCTTCATGTCTGATGAGGGGTCCTCGTAATCTGCAACAATGATGTCCAAGTGACTGTCAGCGTTTGGTTGACTGTCATTTTCTGGACTCAGATGCCCTTGAACCAAGGTTTCATTGAAAACTTGGCTGATTGCCGAATTACCTGTCCCGGCCTTTGCTGATTTTGATTTCGTAGACGACTGAGGACACTTTGTCTGTTATCAGATGAGGTCCAGTCCACCTGGGCATAGTTTGCGGGCGAGAGTTCCGGTCTCGGACCCTCCTTTCCCGGTTGCTGGGGCGAACGTATAGTACCAGACTCTGTCTCCCACTTGGAGTTCATTGTGAGAGGCCTTCTGGTCATAGTACGCCTTACGTCCTTCAGCGGATCTTTCCAGGTTTTTCTGGGCGAAAGCAAAAGTGTTTCTGAGGTGTACATTCAAATCTTTGTCTTTGGCATGGCCTAACATCACCCCCCTTTGGTCATGGGGGACCACGAACACAGGTGAGGACGTCCGTCCATGGGCACAAGTTAGGATGCCACCGTTTAGTTTAAACTGTTCGCGCAGCTGAGAGAAGACGGTACACAGGAATCGTTTAGGTTAGGTCTCTTCTGTCTCACCTGTAGTTGAAGGTTCACTTACCGGGCTCTCGTCCTCGGATGAGCAGTCCCTTGTGTCCTCTGCGGTACCTGCGGTTAGGCAGTCTGTATCGCAACTAGGAAGCACTTTTATTGGCAGGGGTTTTCTCACTGTGCTCCACATTTTCCGTCGACCATAATCTATAATCGCGTTGAAGCGGTTTATAAAATCTTGGCCAACCAAAAATGGGAATGAGTCAAGTTTAGACACGTACACCGGGTGGCGTAGTGTCATTTCGCCAATCTGCATGTGAACCATAGCCATAGCTGTTAGGGTTGTTCTCGTCTCTGCGAGACCCTGTAGCTCAATAGCACATTTCTCAAAGGGTATTTGCATGTCAACACCGTTAGCGGCGGTCCTCAGCTCCTCGAACAGCTTGGCCGACATAATAGTTATATCAGAACTGCCATCTAGGAGGGCTTCACGCTCAAGGACACCATTACACTTGATTGACAGGATTTCACTTTCTTGTAATTTAAATACGTCAGCACACTTGAATTTAACACAACAGACTTCAATACTAGATGTTAAACATATTTAGTCTGAGGGCTCTTTAAACTTAATTAGTTTCCAGCTTAGATTGAGAGGGAAAAGAGTAGGAGGAAAGATTTAAGAAGAAATTATCGTGAGCATGATACCAGAGTGACACTTCTCCTCCGACTTCTGCTAAAATCCAGGTACGTTTTGTAAACAGCTCTTTACCTTTCGACGACGAGTCTGATAAAGAAATGACACCAGCCTTCAGATGCACAGAGTCCTTTAGTCCCAGCACGTCCAAAACTGGTTTTAGTTTACGTTTCAACTAGGGATGTCCGATAATATCGGCCTACCGATATTATCGGACCGATATTGGCATAAAAATGTAAAATCTCTACATATCGGTATCGGTTTCTCTTCCGATAACAAAAGTCCGATAAAATAACTGCTGGGTTTGGCAACCTGGCAACAACGCTTGGGGTCCAGAGACGAGTGCAGGTCTAATGGCGGCGGCTAACAACAGTAACGCGGTCCACCAGAACCGAACCGACGCGCGGCGGCCGGGAGCTCGTCTCGATGTCCGCCTAGCAGCCTAAGATGTCGGATGGACACCCAGCTAACGTGGAGAAGCAGCTCCGACAGCCTTTTTTGGATGGATGGACTCGTTAGCACGGAGCTAACGAGTGCAGGTCTAATGGCGGCGGCTAACAACAGTAACGCGGTCCACCAGAACCGAACCGACGCGCGGCGGCCGGGAGCTCGTCTCGATGTCCGCCTAGCAGCCTAAGATGTCGGATGGACACCCAGCTAACGTGGAGAAGCAGCTCCGACAGCCTTTTTTGGATGGATGGACTCGTTAGCACGGAGCTAACGAGTGCAGGTCTAATGGCGGCAGCTAACAACAGCTAACGTGGTCAGCTTGTTTTGGATGAACGAACACCGCGGAGAAACGGCTTTCGGTAAGTTTATTAAAGTAAACTCTTTTTATGGCTTCAAATGTATGGACTTAACAAGCTAATAGTCCTTCCTCTAAACGGCAGGAGCAGCACAAGGTACGGAGCTCCGACGTGCTCGGACGTGCTAACAGACGAGACAAGCTTGATCAGCTCAAAGTAAGCAATTATATTTTTATTTATCTGTTTTGTACTGTACCTGTAAAGTACTGTTTTTTTAATTATAGTTATGGCCAGTTAAATGGGCTCATCAATCTTTCAGTCTAATTCAACTGTGTAAAGGACTTTATTTTCTAATCTGAAAGGTCTGGACTGAAACTGTGTGCCTTTCTGTTTTTATTGCACACCACTTTGATATACATGTAGCATCTTTTTGATTTTGCTCATATGGAGCAGGGCTGATTGAGCCGAGTTTATCATTTCAATGACTGTATGGCCAAGTGATGGGCAGCCAAGGCTGTCCATATTTGTGCACTTTTGTTTCTTTTCTTTGCAGTTTACCTCATTTCTCAAGTGTTGTTTGTACCTCATAGAAATGTGCAGTTTTCAAAATGTTATTGCTGCCAGCCACATTTTATTTAACAATGAAAAATTATAGTTGGCTGTACATTTTACTTGTTATTTTAGTTGACATTACATGTTCCAAGCACTTTTACAGCTACAATGTTTAATTTTATTTAAGTCAAATTTGTCCTAGCTATAGTGGGTATTGTCAGGATTATCTCAGGGAGAGCATGATCCAACCTATTGTTTAATTTAAATAAATAAATAAATATGGCAGTTTTTCCACAACTTCAGTTGAAATGGTTCTTATTTTCTACAGACTGTTTGCCTATGGAATGTATCCAGTGGGGCAACACAATAAAGCAGACAAAATGTCCCTGACAGGAGATATATAATTTCACCTTAATATCGGTTTGTAATATCGGTTAATATCGTAATCGGAAATTAAGTGTTAAACAATATCGGCATATCGAATATCGGCAAAAAAGTCAATATCGAGCATCCCTAGTTTCAACGTCTCCTGGTTTCGCTTGGTCATCAGAGAATATGTCAGCTCCTGGCCTCTGACTTCAAGATAAACTTATTCCAGGAAGGAATAAACAAAGTTTTTGAGCTTACACTCGTTCGAAGTGGACCCATAACAACATGTTATCAGTCCCAGCTGGATGACGAGTCCTTAGCGCGTGACTGGTGGTCATTCAGCTCTTTTGGGAAGGTTCACATCTCTTTTGAAGCTCCCAGAAACTCTTCAGGGACTTTCTCGTTCCTTCCAAACTCTGAAGCGTTTCTGCACAGTTAGAACTTAAAAGAGACTTAGAGAGGAGTTCACTTGCCTTATCAGACCCAAGGTTACAGCCAGAGCAGAGGGAGATTTGTTTAGGAGAAGACAGAGAAGCTGGAGCCTTGTTCATGAAAAACAACGGATTAACCTGTCTTCTGACTTTCTAAACAAAACCGTCTGGTCTATGTGACCCGAGACTTCACCTTTAACACAGCAGTGAACACAGTTTAAACTCTTACAGAATAACACAGCTTAAAAGCACACATCATGAAAATGACAAAAGTTATTCTTTTGATCACATCAGCCTAAAATCAAAGATAGAAATAGTCTCTTTTGGTGACTATATTTATCAGATTACAGCTAAATGAATGATTTTGTAGTAAATGTCTTGCTTTACTGAGAGGTCAGTAAAGGTCATCACTGGACAGTTCAAAAACCTTAGTTTGACCCTGGGTAGGTCCACTACATCTCCCCCCTTTTGGAAGCCATCGCCAGTCCTTGGGGATGGGGTCCAACACGAAAGGAAACCTTGAACTGTCTTTGATCTTGAAGTAATCCAGCAAGTGGAAAAGAAAAATCAAAAATTATAATCCCATAAAGTTTTTGGAAATTCCATACTGTTCGGAGGTAATCCCATTGCGAAAAGCTTTTAATCCTTTGGAAAACAAAGTCTGTTAACTCTTGGAAAACAAAGTCTGTGATCCCTTGGAAAGCAAAGTCTTATAATCCACAGCGGTAATTCCACAACGATTAGTTTTGTTGATTGATCAGCAACAATTGTTTTCATAATCAGCATGTAGAGGGGATCCCTCGATTGACGCAGAGGAGGCGACCCTTGGATGGAGGTTGAAGACCAAGCGTTGGAGCTGCAGGTCCCCACATCGAAGGTTGTTGGCTGGTTGGTTTCCAGTCAGTGCCACTCTGGTTCTATGTGTCATGCAATTATGTGGTTTTTTAGGTGGGCTTATGATTGGGATTTTACATTAAGCCTTACCTATATGCACCTGGTATGTAAGCTATCATGGTTTAGATCAGCTACAATTACCAATTAAGGGGTGGATCAATTCTGTAAAATTAGATATAGGGATTTGTACCTATAAAATTTTGGAGGGCTTCTGTAACGAAGGCCTCTAATTCCAAACTATTCCTCCATTCATTACTTAGTTTAGGTTAAACTAAAATAAAAATGAAATATAGTTTGATCTAAATGTCTGTTGTCTTTTAGACGAACGACGTAGGATTTGGTATTCCTAATAAATTTTGAAGTCTATGGCGAGACTCATCAAAATGAATAGGTAATCTAGAATAGAAACGATCGAATCGGTTCAATTTAGAAATTGTGAGACCAGTGTAGTTTATGGTACCTTGAGTAGCTTTAAACTACATTGACTCTTCGACGATTGAGATTTAACAAAACGAACTGCATGTTGGCATAGTTAAATCCATATCATTCATTAACCAATGTTAATACAAAACCTTTTTGGCTGGGAGTGTTCAGAACCAAAACAATATCTCAACTAATGACAACAGTAATGACTAAACAACAAGGAAACAACGTTTCACTGCTTCGACACACTCTTGTCGTCAGATTCCAAAGTGCAACACACAAGAAAACAGGTCTCAACTTTATGACCGAGGTCAAATTAAATCTCGTGGATTTAAACGGTTGTTAAGGTTAGTTTTTTGTTGTGGGTTTTAGGCTTAGCGTTTCTAAGTTCAAATTGGACAATGCGACTTATAGGGTGGGAAATACAGTAGTTTAAACCTGATTAGTTTATTTACTAACTTGTGTTTGGACGACCTTATTATCCCATGAAGTCGGTGAGTTTGTGAGATCTTTGTCTTTTGTGGAGTCATTGAACGCCTTGTAAGGTTTGATCTGATTTCGATGTACCCATTTAGCAATTGGCTCTTTGCGGCCTTTGCTGATTTTGATTTCGTAGACGACTGAGGACACTTTGTCTGTTATCAGATGAGGTCCAGTCCACCTGGGCATTAGTTTGCGGGCGAGAGTTCCGGTCTCGGACCCTCCTTTCCCGGTTGCTGGGGCGAACGTATAGTACCAGACTCTGTCTCCCACTTGGAGTTCATTGTGAGAGGCCTTCTGGTCATAGTACGCCTTACGTCCTTCAGCGGATCTTTCCAGGTTTTTCTGGGTGAAAGCAAAAGTGTTTCTGAGGTGTACATTCAAATCTTTGTCTTTGGCATGGCCTAACAACCCTTAAGATTGTAAGTGCTCTGTCGTTTTACAAAAAGCGTTTGGATATTTGAGGGTAATGTGAAGTTTTGCACCTTGTACAATATTGTAGTCAACCAGATCATAAAATTTCAGTAATTTAAATTTGCTAAACAATACATTTGATGGATGGTAATAATGCTTTCTGGTGATGATCCTTATTACTCTTTTCTGTAAAATAAAAATGGGCTTAGTTATAGTTTTGCACGCTGTACCCCAAACCTCAACGCAATAAATTAAATGCGGGATTATTATTGCATTGTACAGCAAATACATTGCTTTGTCATTTAATAAATCTTTAACTCTATACAACACTGCAATAGATCTTGATAGTTTAGTTTTTACAGAATTTATGTGTTGTTTCCATGACAACTTATCATCAATAATTACACCCAAAAACTTCCCTTCCCTTACCCTACATATCTCAGAGCCATCAATCTTAAAAGGAACATCAACAGTTATTTTTTTCTTACTAAAAATCATATAATTAGTTTTGTCTGGTTCAAAGATAACTTATTTAATTTAAACCAATTTTGAATTTTAGCAAATTCAATATTTACCAACTCAAAAAATTCTTCCAAATCTTTGCCCGCACAAAAGAAAGTAGTGTCGTCAGCAAAAAGAACACATTTGAGGACATCGGACACCTTCATTAAATCATTTACATATAAAATAAATAACTTAGGTCCAAGTACAGAGCCTTGTGGTACTCCACATAAAACATTTCCTAAAGTAGATTTCTATCTTTCAGATAGCTAAATATCCATTGCCATGCAGGTCCTCTTATACAATATTGTTTTTAATTTATCTAGTAAAATGGAATGATCAGTGGTGTCAAATGCTTTTTTTAGATCAACCAATATATACTTATGCAATGTTGTTTTTGATCTACAGCCATAGTAACTTGTTCCCATAAGAGCCATGGATGTTGAATCGTTTGATCTAAATCCAGATTGGCTGTTACAGTACTTGGAATATTGTATTTACCCAAGAATTGGTCAAGTCTGGACACAAATAATTTGTCTAAAATCTTTGAAAATTGAGGCAACAAGGATATAGGTCTATAATTATTGAATATACATTTATCACCATTTTTGAATAGAGGAACTACTTTAGCTATTTTCATTCTGTTGGGAAACACTCCAGTTGAAAATGACAAATTACATATATATGTAAAGGGTTCGATAACATGACTCATTATTTCCTTCACCACCATCATATCCATTTCTTCACAGTCTTTGGATTTTTTGTCAGTACATTTTTTAACTACATTCATTATTTCATCCTTATCAGTTCCCATTAGAACCATACTGTTCACACAATTCTCAATCAAGTAATTTACATTTTTCCCCACTTTCGGTATTGAAGCCGAGAGATTTGATCCAACATTTACAAAGTAGTTGTTAAATCCATTCACAATTTCCTGTCCATCGTAGATTTCCTTGTTATTTACCACATAATGTTGAGAAAGATCCACACTAACCTTATGTTTTTAAGAACATTATTCATTATTCGCCACGTTGCCCTCATATCACCACCACATTTATGTAGCAATTCACTATAATATTCTTTTTATGTTTTCTTATAATACCTGTTAATTTATTTTTGTACACTTTATATTTGTTTTCAGCATCAATTGATCTTGTTTTCAAAAAACACGAGTATAGATAGTTCTTTTTTTTTAACATGCATTTCTCAGTCATTAGTCATCCATGGTTGCTCAATGGTATTTTTCTTAACATTAATTATTTTCACACAATTTTTTTATACAAAACTTCCAGAACATTCATAAATATTTCGTAAGACAGATTCACATCATCTACATATACATCATCCCAATTTTGTTTATCTAAGTCATCTTTAAATGTGTCTAAGTTTTTTTTAGATGTGTTTATGATTTTTTCTGTTTTATAATTTTCTTTATGGGAATTTCATCATTTTTGTAAATTGTGAAAATTGGTAAATGATCACTCAAATCATTCACCAATCACCATCCATAATATTATTGAAAATGTTATCAATTATTGTAGCACTGTGTGGTGTAATTCTTGTTGGCTTAGTAATCAAAGGAAAAAAACTCAAACTGCACATTGAATCCATGAAAGTACTGATGTCATTTGAGTCAGCCCCTGTCCCCAGGTCAATGTTGAAATCTCCGCACAAAAAAACTTTTTTGTTACAGCTTTTAACCAAAATTTCCAACATTTTATCAGTGAAAATTTCTATTCTTGAACCAGGTGTTCTGTATATACAACTTATTATTATATTCTTGTTTTTCATATTAATTATTTCTATAGTTATCATTTCCATTAAATTATCGATAGCCATAGACATTTCATTATTTAATCTACATGTAATTTCATTTTTTACAAACAGAGCTACTCCTCCACCTTTTTTATTTTTTCTATTCATGTAATACAATGTGTACCCTTCAATGTACACAGTGTGTGAATTGCCATCATTTAACCATGTATCTGACATTGCTACTATTGAAAAGGATTTGTTAAATGTGTTTAGATAGTCTCGTATTGAAGATAAATTTGCATTGATACTTCTGCAGTTTAAATGAATTATAGAGAGTGCTCCATTTTCTGTATTAATTTCATTGAGCTGTTCTACTGTAAATTATTCAGTACCTTTAATAGCTGGGAAAAAAATTTGTATCAGTAATATCTTCAACATTATATATTTTAGGTTCGGATTCTTCGTTCATCATCACTAAATGATGCACAAACTCCTCAGAATATTATTTAATTGATCTAATGTAGTAAGATATTTCCTAATACGATTTTCGTACATTTTTTGTACATACTCACCTAAATCTATCCAAATCCTTCAGCTTGTTAACCATTTTGGCTTTAGTATAGAGAGGTCTTTATATATAAGTCTTTGTTTTTTTAAATTTGGATTCATCTGTTCAGAGAACAGTTTTCCTCTTCAATCAATTTTAATGAGCTTTGGTCCAAAAAAGATAGTGGCATTTCTGAATGGTTTTCACATAAAAATTCTTCTTTGCAAGATAGTTTTAACAAAGCATCAGTGGACCAAGTGGATGACAAAATCAAGGCCATCCAATACTGTATTACATTTCTGCCTTATCCTTTGAGCTCAGATTTTTTTTTTTTCATTCAAACCTTTATTTATACAGATAAATCACACAGAGCCTTGAAGACTCTAACGAGTGAGATCTGTTTAGACAGACAAAAAAGTTGTGAAAGTAACAACATGCAGGATTTGGAGGCAAAAAAAAATCCTAACATGCTCTCTCTCAATGGCTAATGGGAGATAGCATGAA
>JBBPBX010032360.1:0-18048 GCA_038048925.1 Garcialebias charrua | reverse complement strand
GAATGTTTCTGTTCAGTGCCCTGAGAGGACTTCTGTTGTGACTTGGCGCTATATAAATAAATAAAACTGAATTCTTCAAATCATTGCTATTATGAACTGTAGGCAATGATATTTAGTCTTCCCAATCTTTAGTTTTCTTTACATTTTACACAACATCCCATTTTTTTGGAATTGGTGTTGTGCAACTTGATATATTTGACACCAATGCAAGATAAAACAATATAATGCTGTTTTCACTTTTATCTTTAACTTCACACAAGAACAAGGAAGGACTCATCGCCTGTGGCTGACATGAGTGGGCATGTGACATCACAGAACAAGAAACCAGCCATTGTTGTTTATGGAAATGCACCTCATGGTACCAGTGGGTGACATAAGCAGATTAATCACCACCATTTAGCTTGTCTTCAAAGCACAAGCGTTCTGTATCCTGTCACTGACATTACAGATCCATACATACAACATAGTGACATTTGACAGTTTATAAATTTGGACTGAGAGAAATTAATTTACTTTACCCCATGTGACATGCACTTAGAGCCATGCAGCCATCTGGTGGTCAATCATGTGACAAACATATTGTACTGAAACTTACCATATGGTCTCTCCACTGTGATCCTTCTGGCACTGATGTATAATGTATATTGTTGCAGTTTTGTGCACAAGCCATATTGTGGGGTTGTAGCTATTTTGGCCAAACCTTGTAAATACCTTATGATATTGAAAAATGTCACACTGAGTATATGTGCTGTGAAAGATCACGTCTAGCTCCAGTTTCCAGATTCATTCTATATTTTGTATGCAGCCTGAATCCTGTCACTCCTGACAAGTGTTCTCAAAATCGGCTTCTTTACATCAGTTCAGGTGCTAGTTATTGCTAAATAATTAATGACTAGTTTGTGTTTCAGAGCAGTTTTTTTAAGCTAGTGTTGGCTAATAAATTAATGCCTACTCTTTGGTCTTATTTGAATCTTGTTTGGCAAACTGTATTACGGTAGTAACTTAATCAGACTGAACAATGGCAGGACATTAATAAGGACATGTGTCCTCTGCACTGATCTCATTAGGTCTTGACTCTCACATATGGCAAGCCGTTTGTGAATTTACTTAATATCATTATGTCAAGCAGATATTTTTTTTTCAGAGTCAGAGAGTCTTTATTGTCATTTGCACCGCATGTGGTACATGTGATGAAAACGAGATTATGTACACGGGGTCCCAGTTACATCCAACAACAAATGCAAGAGAAAAACAGTAATAACATCTAGAATTAACTAAGAGAAACATCAACTAGTAATACACTAAGCCCTAATGTAGTGGAAAAACATCATTATAAACAGCAGCACGAACATGAGTCTTTATGAGCAGATGGTCACAGATGAACACAGCAACAAGAAAACAGATCAGCATCAGCATGATGTGATATTTTGCAGTGTTTATTCTTATTATTTATTTATTCATGAGTCTAACAGCCTCAGGGTAGAAGCTGTTCCTCAGTCTAGTGGTTCTACATTTGATGCTCCTCAACCTCCGTCCTGAGGGGAGTGGGGCAAAGAGTGAGTGTGCTGGGTGAGTGAGGTCTTTCATGATGCAGGTGGCTCTTTTCCTGCATCTGGAGGTGTAAATGTCTGTGATGGTGGGGAGACTGACTCCAACAGACTTCTGTGCAGCCTTCACCACTCTCTGCAGAGCTTTCCTCTCTTCAACTGTGCAGCCTCCATGCCACACGTTGATGCTGGAGCACAGGATGCTCTCCACTGCACACCTGTAGAAGGAGGTGAGGACTGGGCTGCTCAGACCAGCTCGTCTCAGCCGTCTGAGGAAGTAGAGTCTCTGATGACCTTTCTTGATCAGGCTGGTGGTGTTGTTGCTCCAGCTGAGGTTATCATTCAAGTGTACACCCAAGTATTTGTAGCTGGAGACCACCTCCACCGCAGATCCACCTATGTTCAGTGGGGCATGGGTGTGTTTGTTCCTTCTGAAGTCCACAATCATCTCCTTTGTCTTCTTCACATTCATGTGAAGATTATTCTCTTTGCACCAGCTCTCCAGGTGTTCCACCTCCTGTCTGTAGCTGGACTCATCATTGTTTGTGATGCATCCCACCACCGCTGTATCATCTGCAAACTTAACAATATGACAGCCTGGATGTGTGGCTGTACAATCATATGTGAGCAGAGTGAACAGAAGAGGGCTCAGCACACATCCTTGAGGAGAGCCAGTGCTGAGGGTTATGGTGGAGGAGGAGAAGTTGTGGATCTTCACGGACTGTGGTCTGTTTGTTAAGAAGTCTAGTACCCAGTTACAAATGGAGGGGCTTAGTCCAAGTGTGGATAGTTTGTCTATCAGAGTTTGGGGGATCATGGTGTTGAAGGCAGATGTGAAGTCCACAAAGAGCATGCGCACGTATGAGTCCTTCTGATCCAGGTGGGTGAGAGCAGTGTGGACCACAGAGGAGATGGCGTCCTCTGTTGATCGGTTCTCGCGGTATGCATATTGATGAGGGTCCTCGTTGATGTTGACGGTTGTCTTGATGTGGGACATGACCAGTTTCTCAAAACATTTAGCGACTATCGGGGTGAGGGCCACCGGTCTATAGTCATTCAGACCAGTCACTGTGGAGCTCTTTGGGACTGGGATGATGGTGGCGGTCTTCAGGCAGGTGGGAACTGACTCCAGTGAAAGTGAGGTGGTGAAGATGTCAGCCAGCACCTCACAGAGCTGGTCCGCACATTCCTTCAGAACTTTCCCTGGGATGTTGTCTGGTCCGGTTGCTTTATGAGGGTTGATCCTTCTGAGACTGCCTCTCACTTCTGCTGCGGTCACTCTGAGATGCTCTTCATCTGGTGATGAGGTGAGTCTGGTGCTAGCTGGTCTGTTTGGATCTTCAAAACGTGCATAAAACTTATTGAGGGCATCAGGCAGAGATGGGTCCCTGGGGCATTGTTTGTTCTTGCCTTTGTAATCTGTTATGCATTTGATGCCCTTCCACATGCTCCGTGGGTCTTGTGAGGTGAACTGTCCCTCGATCCTCTGTGCATACGTGGCCTTGGCCTTCTTAATGCCATCAACCAGTTCTTTCCTGCTCTTTCTCAGCTCCTCTGTATCTCCGGACTTGAATGCAGTGTCCCTGGCTGCTAGCAGGGTGCGGACTTCTTTATTTAACCAGGGTTTTTCGTTGGGGTAAGATTTAACATGTTTTTTAATGGATACATTTTCAGAGCATGTGCTGATGTAACCCAGAACTGAGGACGCATAAAGTTCCAGATCCACTGAACTCCCATTCGTAGCTGCCTCCCTGAAGACAGACCAGTTTGTCTTCTCAAAACAGTCTTTCAACATGGAGGAAGCTGTCTTGGGACCAACATCAAAGCGCAGTGATCGGAAGCCCTGAGCGGTGGGCGTGGCTTCGACGTGTATGCCCCTTCACATTAGTGTAGACTTGGTCAAGCGTTTTATTTCCTCTTGTTGCTGTGAAAACGTGCTGATTGAAGGTTGGGAGGGAGACTTGTAGGTCCACGTGATTGAAGTCACCAGAAACAATGAAGAGCCCCTCAGGATATTTACACTGCAGCGAGGTGAGTAAGTCATGAATTTCTCCCTGGGCGTCATTAGCATTAGCATCAGGGGCTATGTAAATAGCAGTGATTAGAATCACAGAATAGTCGCGGGGGAGGTAGTGGGGATGGCACCTTACTGTTATGAGCTCCACAGCAGCTGAACAAAGCCTTTTGATCACAGCACAGTTCGAGCACCAATCTTTGTGCACGTAAACACACACACCACCGCCTCGTGTTTTCCCCGTAGTCTCGGTGCACCGGTCCGTTCTGAAGAAGAGTCTATTATCCAGCTCATAAACAGAGTCCGGTGTATCCTCAGAGATCCACGTTTCCGTGAGGCAGAGCACAGAGCACCTCCTCATCTCCTCCGACGTGGTCACTCTCAAACGAAGTAGATCCATTTTGTTGTCCAGCGAGCGGACGTTGGACAGAAAAAGAGCCGGCATCGGGGGTCTCCCGGTTTTAGCGTCTGCCCGCAGTCTCGTCATAATTCCTGCTCGGCAGCCCCGCTTCTTTCCTCGGGAGCACCGCTTCCTTTTCTTTCCCCTGGAGCGTGAACCGGAGCGCATCTGCTTCCAGAAAGATGTTCTTAACAGCTCCAATCTTCCGAGCTCTGATTTGAGTTCGTTGCTGATATCAGCTGTGCCCTGTGGTAAATCCGCTCCGATTCTTAACAGTTCAGTTCGGCTATAATTCACCCGCAAAAAACGCGCAGTCATGTACAAAAACACTATTAAAATTACTAAAAACTGGGGATGAACCGTGAGCCCATGAAGCTGCAGCTGGTCTGAGCGCGGCCATCTTGTAAAAAATTTTTGCTGACTACCGGTAGTTCACAACTATACTGCTTGAGTTGCACAAACGGTCACACAAGTCCAACTCTATGGTGTGTTTGCTGCAGGGTCTCAGACTGAAGATGTCATTTGGATAAAAGATTAAACATTTCAACAAAGAAGATTTCGTCCAGAGAACATGACTTAACCTTGTTAGATCTTACAGGTTTTGCAGACACTCTTAAACGTGTTTTGCTAACTAGAGGCACGTTTGCCTATCTGGTAACAACAATAAAATACTAAATCAATTCAAATAGGGTTAAATGTCAGTAAATGTGTGTGTTTTTAAAATAGTTTCATAAATGGTAAGTAAAGAAGCTTGTCTAATGGTCGGAGGCAGATTGTTCCAAAGTTTGGGGGTCACAGTAGAAAAAGCCTGAGCTTCAACCTAGTTCTTGGGACAACCAACAGCTGCTGATCAGATGAGCTCAGTGCCCAAGAAGGAACATGAGGTTGAAGTAGGTCGGAGAGAAATCTGTTCTATAACACACAGGAAGACAGTGGAGTGAAGATTAGACTGGGGAAATGTACTCAAACCTACAAGTTCCTGTTAAGAAACGAGCAGCAGTATTTTGGACAAGCTGGAGGAGATGTGAAAGGGAGACCTGGCTGACTGACCCTAACATAAAGTGCATTACAATAGTTTAGCCAGGTTGTGATAAAGGAATGGATTGTTTTCTCTAGGTCAGATCTGGTCAACACTGATTTGGCTATCTGCCTTAACTGGAAGAAGATTTTCTGCAGAACAAAATTTATCTGCTTATTAAACTTAATCCCATGTCCATGTGATGGTGCAAAGGCATGTCAATCAAGACAGCCCCAGAACTTCCAGAGCCTTAAAGAAATCAGGGCGAATCTCATCCACCCCCTGAGCCCTGCCACTGTGAAGCTTTTTAAATACCTCTGTGACCTCAGCCACATTTATGGACAGACCAACCCTGAAGTCCCCTGACTCAGCTTCCTCCATGGAGGATGCACAGGTAGGATTGAGGGGGTCTGAGAAGTATTACTTCCACCTCCCGACGACATATCTGGTTGAGGTCAACAGCACCCCCACTTTCACTGAAAACAATGTTAGTAAAGCGCTGCTTCCCCTCCTCAACCACCTGATGGTTTACCAGAATCTCCTTGGAGCCGACCAAGAGTCCCTATCCAAGGCCTCACCGAACTCCTCCCACATCCGTGCTTTTGCCTCAGCAACAGCCAAGGCTGTGGACCGCTTAGCCCTCAGGTACTCCTCATCTGCCTCTGGAGTCCCACCAACCAACAAGGCCCAATAGGACTCCTTCTTCAGCTTGACAGCCTCCCTAACCTAGGGTGGACACCACTGAGTTTGTAGATGACCAATGCGAGATGCATAGACACAGCCACAGCTCAAGGCAGCCAATTCAACAACTGAGATGCGGAACATGGCCCACTCGAACTCAATGTCTCCCACCTCAGCAGGGATACGGGTAAAGCTCTCCCAGAGGTGTGAATTGAAGATCTTTCTGATGGATTCTTCTGCCAGGCGTTCCTAGCAAACTACATTTTTGGGTCTACCGGGTCTGTCCGACATCTTCCCCCGCCATCTGATCCAACTCACTACCAAGTGGTAATCAGTTGACAGCTCAGCTCCTCTCTTCACTCGAGTATCCAAAACAAATGGCTGCAAATCAGATGACATGTCTATGAAGTCAATCATTGATCTATGACCTAGGGTGTCCTGGTGCCAAGTGCACTTATGGCCACCCTTATGTTCGAACATGGTGTTTGTGATGGACAAACTATAATCAGCACAGAAGTCCAACAACAGACCCCAGCTCAGGTTCAGATCAGAGAGGCTGTTCCTCCCAATCACACCCCTCCAGGTCACACTGCCATCACCCATGTGGGCATTGAAGTCCCCCAGCAGAATAAAGGAGTCCCCAGCTGGTGCACTTTCCAGCACCCCAGCCAAGGACTCCAAGAAGGCCGGATACTCTGAACTTCCATTTGGCTCATAGGCACAAACAACAGTCAGAGCCCATCCCCACCTGAAGGCGCAGGGAAGCTACCCTCTCATCTACAGAGGAAAACTCCAACACACAGGCACCAAGTCGGGGGGGATACAAGTGGACCCACACCAGCTCGACACCTCTCACCATGGGCAACTCCAGAGTGGAATAAGGTCCAGCCACAATTAAGGAGATTGGTTCTGGAGCCCATGATGTGCTTCGAGGTGAGCCCAACTATATCTAGTCAGTACCTCTCAACCTCACGCACAAGCTAAGGCTCCTTCCCTGCCAGAGAGGTTACATTCAATGTCCCAAAAGCCAGATTTGGTAAGCCAGGGTCAGAGTGCCAGGCCCTCACTTTCGGCTGCTGCCCATGGCATCATGGCCCTTCCTGCAGGTAGTGGGCCACAGGAAGGCAAACCCATGTTGCTCATTCGGGCTGAGCCCAACTGGCCCCACTAGGCGCTCGCCGACAAGCCCCTCCCTCTGGCCTGGCTCCAGGGTGGGGTTATGGTAACCCACATCCTTGCAAGGGACACTGAGCTCCCTGTAGTTTTCTGTCCATATAAGTCTTCTGAATTGCTATTTGTCTGGCCTGTCACCTAGAACCAGTCTGCCTTGGGAGACCCTAGCAGGGGCAATTACTATATCCCCCCAACAGCATAGCTCCTAGGATCATTCAGGCATACAAACTCCTAGTTAACTAGTTAGGCACACTAGTTTAAAAAAAAATTAGCTGCACTTGTTAACTAGTATGGACAAAAACTTAGCAACTGATCAACTAGTGAGCAGTTTGGGGTCTCATAGTTGACTAGTTAAATCTTTAGGTAACACAAGTTGAATAGTGTGCACATTTGACTGCTACTTTTAAACTAGTTGACATTTTTAGTTTCTCTAGTTAACAAGTTAGGATAAAAGTGCATCACCTTGCTGAGTTGTGAACATTTAGGTGTTTAACAGGTGACTACTGTATAGGTAAATTGTTAGGTTGCATTAGTTGACTAGTGCGCACATCACTAGATGACTAGTGGTCATAGTTTGTGCTGACTATTTAAACACATGCGTTGCTTATTAGTAAACTTTTGCAACACCGTTGTTGAGTTTGGTCCAGTGCTCTAAAAGTGAGATAAAAAGCTATACAGTACTTCAAGTCTAATTAGGCAAAATGGTTGACCAATATGATTTCTACTCCAACTAGTAGGACAGAAGTGCCACTAGTTAGCAACAAGTGTTAGCATTTGTTGAACTGGTGCCCCAACATGTTGAACTAGTGGGACCAAATGTGGAACTAGATGTTTGATCAGGCTTTGGTTTGAACAAGTTTAAATAAAACTACAAAAGTAAAACATTTAGAAACATTAAAAAAGACTAGTCCATACTCAACGTGTTTAAAAATTAGGAAAAAATTAAATTTATTCCCAACCCACACCTACCTTTTAGAAAACTAATAGTTTTTTTCCCCCCACTTTTATTATAAGGTAGAATAAATAAGCACATACCGTATTTTCCGGAATATAGATCGCATCTTTTTGCCTATTTTGCATGCCCTGCGACCTATATTTAGGTGCGACCTATTTATGGCTCTTACAATAATGTCAGCTAACACATATATATTTTTTAGGTGTTTATCCTGCTAAAATTAAAATACATGCAGGTCTGTTCGCTGCTATAGGACGTGACGTAGGTGCGACCTATATTTAGGTGCGACCCGTTTATGGATTTTTCCAATTTTTTGGCAATAATTGGCCAAAGCGACCTATATTCCGGTGCGACCTATACTCCAGAAAATACGGTACATGGCTTTTTGGCTATGTAACCTCAGAAATATCAAAGAATTTAACTGTGTGGAAACCAATGTGCATACATTCTTAGCTTCTTCCGGTATTTAACGTCTACATTCAACTTTAAACATTTGCCCTGATGCATGCTCAATAATCCAGGTAGAAAAATCTAAAAAAGCTAAGTCTGGTCCTCTGGACATTCAAAAAAAACAAAAAAACAAAACAAAGCAAAAAATTGTAGAAACGTTTCGTCTTTCGTCCGAAAGACTTCCTCAGTCTGAGGTGCTGGGTTCAGCTCAGTCTTATAAATAGCACCCTCTCACAGTGTTACACAACCAGTTGGCTGATGACAGCCTGAAACCAGCTGCTCACATGATCAAGGAGGACCATCAGCCTAACAATGGATCGTTAGNTTTGTAGCACTGAGATTTTTGTTAATGAAAAGTGCATTATAAATTAAATTCATTATTATTATTATTATTATTCAGTTCTGGATCCACTTTTGTTTTCCTTTTATATTATCCCACTCGCCAGCATTATTCAATCCTTTTCTGATATTTCCTATCACATTTATGCTGATGATATTCAGTTGTATTTTTCATTCAAACCACACCAGCTGGACATGTTATCCATCCTTGTCCAATGCTTGTCCCGTATAAGTGACTGGCTCGCCAGTAACTTTCTGGTTTTAAACACAAGTAAGACAGAGACTTTGATTTCTGCTCCCAGTCACCTTCACTCAAAAATAAATCAGATAATTACCTCTTTCTGCCCAGCAGCCAAAGCAAAAGTAATAAATCTAGGAGTCACATTTGAATCATCATTGGGTTTTGAGTCTCACATTAGGACTATTTCCCATTCTTGTTTCTTTCATTTAGGAGCACCAGCTGAAAAAAAAGATGGCGGCTGAGCAGAGAGGACGCTTTTAGTCGGGCTCCTGCCAGTACTACCTCCAAATGAGTATTTGGAGAGCTTGTACTCACAGTTTTTTGCGCTGGATGTGCAGAGAGGAGTGCTGAAAAAGCTGCGGAAATTGGACAGGAACATGCGATCCAGAATTATGAATCTACAAGCCAACGTGTCCGTGAGTTTTTGCCGAGAGTTAGCCTAGCGTAGCTACAAACCGGGCTAATCAAAGCTAACCGAGCTGGGGCACCGTAACCGGGTGCCGTAGCTGCGGAGCTGCGGGCTTCATGAACAAATAAACCGGAAAAATACGCTGGTTGTTACGAAGGGTCGGCACGCTGGAGGTGCTTTGTTGCAGCGAAAGAAAACAACAAAGCTGGGAGTGGAGGCTACAGGCTACAAGCTAATGCTAGCCATGTGCTACTGATAAAAGCTAATGCGGCAAAACACCACGGAGTTGGGGATTGTTGCTACAGGCTGACGATCTGAAGTCTGTGGTCTGATCTGTAGTCTGTGAGCTGGTGAGGCCAGAGAGGCATTGGAGTGCTGCTGTGGGACAATAAATTACATCCAGGCCCCAGATGGACGAGAGCTGAGCTGAACTGGCTGCTGGTGGACAGGACCTGCACTAAACTGTTTGCTACAGACGTGAGCAGAGCAGCAAGTCCTGTTGGACGTCCTGTTGGACGGGAGCAGAGCAACGAGCGAGTTGTTGTTGGACAGGAGCAGAGCAACGAGCGAGTTGCTGTTGGACGGGAGCAGAGCAACGAGCGAGTTGTTGTTGGACAGGAGCAGAGCAACGAGCGAGTTGCTGTTGGACGGGAGCAGAACAACGAGCGAGTATCTGTTGGACGTGAGCAGAGCAACGAGCGAGTTGCTGTTGGACGGGAGCAGAGCAACGAGCGAGTTGCTGTTGGACGGGAGCAGAGCAGCGAGCGAGTTGCTGTGGACGGGAGCAGAGCAACGTGCGAATTGCTGTGACGGGAGCAGAGCAACGATCGAGCTGCTTTGGACGGACGGGAACAGAGCAGTGAGCGAGTTGCTGTGGGCGTGAGCAGAACATCAAGCTGGTTACTGTTGGACATGAGCAGAGCAGCGAGCGAGTTGCTGTGGATGGGAGTGGAGCAGCGAGTGAGTTGCTGTGGACGGGAGCAGATCGGCGAGCGAGTTACTGTGGAACAGTGAATTTCTGTATCCAGGCCAGAAGAAGCAGGCGAGATGAGTCCTGTGAAAAAAAAAACGGAGCCGCCGAGACAGGAGTCGGTGAGTCAAAACTCGGTGGATAAAAATTTGGTGTTAATGGAGGAATTGAAAAAATCAATAGACTTTCTCACTATGGAACTTGCAAGTTTGAGAGCTGAGCAAAAAAACTTTAATCAACTGGTAGAGGAGATGAAGCAAATGAAAGCTCAGAGATCATCAGAGATGAACGATTAGCTCAATTGGAACAAAAGTGTGAGGACATGGAACAATACATAAGAGGCGAGAATCTGGTCATTTCTGGACTCGAGGTTAAACGCCGAACATATGCAGAAGTAACTGCAGACGTTACCACGACTGAAGACGGACCACCAGAACAACTGCAGTCTCTGGAGAATCAGGTAGTCACTTTCTTAAGTGACAAAGGCATTAACATTAAACATGATGACATTTCCACCTGTTACACACTGCCCAATAGAGCTAACAAACTTAAACCATCAGTAGTCGTCAGATTCATTGGAAGGAATCAAAGAAACAGGGTAATGATGCAGTCAAAGAAACTCACAAAAAACTAATGTCTTCATGAATGAACACCTAACTAAAAAAAATGCAAACATTGCACATGCAGCAAGGTTGTTGAAAAAGGAATTCAACCTGAAGAGACTCACAAAACGAGAGAGAGAATGCAATTAAAATGTTTTATTGATTAAGGTTTCTTTGGCGCTCGGGCCCCGGCGGAGGGCATGCATGCCGGACTGCTGAGAGCTTGAATGTCCGGCATAGGGAGATAGATTATGGATATCTACCCCCCGGGACCCGAACCCGGTGGTGGAGAAGGGATCGCAGACGTCCAATCCATCCCACCGGTACGTGAATGACGGCCAGCCAGCGGCCGACGGCTCCGGACAACCCTGAGACGAACACCAGCGCAGAACCTCCATCCTGAGCAAGCACGAAGCGACAGTGGGAAGGAAAAACTCCCTCGAGAGGAAGAAACCTCCAGCAGAACCAGGCTCAGGACAAGCGGCCATCTGCCATGACCGGCTGGGTCGCAGGGAACAGGAAGCAGGAACGCACACAGCAGCAGGACCAAGACGAAGGCGAGCAGGACAACCCCAGGCGGCGGAGGCGGGACGAAGAACAGGGGAGAACCGAGGAACCAGAAACCCCGGGAGGAGACGGGGAGGTGGAGGGAGGCGACTAGACTGGCAACGGGCAAACAGGAAGAGCTGAGGAAAGGGCGCCTTATATCCAGGTGGACAGTTGATGAGTGATTCGATGCAGCTGTATCCAGGTGGACAGTTGATGAGTGATTCGATGCAGCTGTGAGTCCTGCCATTGTTGAATTTGCGTCTTCGACTTCATTTCAACCTGAAGAGACTCACAAAACGAGAGAGAGAATACAATTAAAATGTTTTATTGATTAAGGTTTCTTTGGCGCTCGGGCCCCGGCGGAGGGCATGCATGCCGGACTGCTGAGAGCTTGAATGTCCGGCATAGGGAGATAGATTATGGATATCTACCCCCCAAAAATAGCCGGGGCCGAGCTGGCGAGGGTCTGGCTGCCCGAGGGTATGCGTGGGCAACACCGTCTTTTCATGGGCTGGGCAGCAGCCTTGTTCACGGACTGGGCAACAATAGCCCCTTTTCTTGGACCGGGCAACGACAGCCTCTTTTCTTGGACCGGGCAACGACAGCCTCTTTTCTCGGACTGGGCAACGACAGCCTCTTTTCTCGGACTGGGCAACGACAGCCTCTTTTCTCGGACTGGGCAACGACAGCCTCTTTTCTCGGACTGGGCAACGACAGCCTCTTTTCTCGGACTGGGCAACGACAGCCTCTTTTCTCGGACTGGGCAACGACAGCCTCTTTTCTCGGACTGGGCAACGACAGCCTCTTTTCTCGGACTGGGCAACGACAGCCTCTTTTCTCGGACTGGGCAACGACAGCCTCTTTTCTCGGACTGGGCAACGACAGCCTCTTTTCTCGGACTGGGCAACGACAGCCTCTTTTCTCGGACTGGGCAACGACAGCCTCTTTTCTTGGACTGGGCAACGACAGCCTCTTTTCTTGGACTGGGCAACGACAGCCTCTTTTCTTGGACTGGGCAACGACAGCCTCTTTTCTTGGACTGGGCAACGACGGCCTCTTTTCTTGGACTGGGCAACGACGGCCTCTTTTCTTGGACTGGGCAACGACAGCCTCTTTACTTGGACTGGGCAACGACGGCCTCTTTTCTTGGACTGGGCAACGACAGCCTCTTTTCTTGGACTGGGCAATGACAGCCTCTTTTCTCGGACTGGGCAACAGCCGCATTCCCGGGAACAAGCCCCGCTTGGGCAACCAAGAACGAGCGTGCATGGGCTCCAGCCCCTTTCCATGGAGAGAAGACAAAAGGGGGAAGTGATTCGGCTCAAGTTGCATGCATGCCGGACTGCCGAGAGCTTGAATGTCCGGCATGGGGAGATAGATTATGGATATCCTCCTCCCTCCCCCCAAACATAGCCAGGGGCGAGCCGGCGAGGGTCTGGCCGAAAGGTGAAAAGGAAGCCCGTGATAAGGGTTGCCAGAGGAATGAGAGATGGGAGCGTGCCCGCTCGAGCTGCCAGAGAGAGCCCGCATGGGCTGCCAGGAAGTGAGCCGGGGAATGGTCCCGCACAGGCTGCCGCAGAGTGAACCCGCATGGGCTGCCAGAGAGAGCCCGCATGGGCTGCCAGAGGAGAGAGAAGGGAAAGTGAGCCTCGCACGGGCTGCCGGGAAATGAGCCCCGCATGGGCTGCCGGGAAATGAGCCTCGCATGGGCTGCCAGAGGAGAGAGAAGGGAAAGTGAGCCTCGCACGGGCTGCCGGGAAATGAGCCTCGCATGGGCTGCCAGAGGAGAGAGAAAGGAAAGTGAGCCTCACATGGGCCGCCGGGAAATGAGCCTCGCATGGGCTGCCGGGAAATGAGCCACGCATGGGCCGCTGGGGAGTGAGCCGGGGAATGGTCCCACATAGGCTGCCGCGGAGTGAGCCACGCATGGGCTGCCAGAGAGAGCCCACATGGGCTGCCAGAGGAGAGAGAAGGGAAAGCCAGCCTCGCACGGGCTGCCGGGAAATGAGCCTCGCATGAGCTGCCGGGAATGAGCTCCGCATGGGCTGCCAAATGAGAGAGAAAGGGAAAGTGAGCCCCACATGGGCCGTCGGGGAGCGAGCGCGCATGGGCTACAGCTTCTTCTGGGAATGGGCTACAACCATCTTTTGGGAATGAGCCTCGCATGGGCTGCCAGAGGAGAGAGAAGGGAAAGTGAGCCTCGCATGGGCTGCCGGGAAATGAGCCTCGCATGAGCAGCCGGGAAATAAGCCTCGCATGGCTTCTTCTGGGAATGAGGCCTTGCATGGGCCGCCAGATGAGAGAGAAGGGAAAGTGAGCCAGCTTGGGCTGCCAGAGAGAGAGCCCGCATGGGCTGCCAGGAAGTGAGCCCACATGGGCTGCCCGAGAGAGCCCGCATGGGCTGCCAGGAAGTGAGCCGGTGAATGGTCCCGCATAAGCAGAGTGAGCCCCGCACGGGCCGCCGGGAAGAGGGCCGGGGAATGGTCCCACATGGGCTGCCGCGAAGTGAGCCCGCACAGGTTGCATGCGAAAGAGCCACGCACGGGCTGCTGGGGGTGCATGGGGCTAGCAGGTGCTGCAAGAGGAGAGAAAAAGGGAGAGAGAGCTTAGTCATCTTGGGCTACCAGAGATAGTAGGCCCGCTACGGCCGACAGAGAGATAGTGAGCCTGCTTAGGCTGCCGGAGAAATAGATAATTTGCATGGGCGCTGAGGCTGCCAGAGAGAAAAAGGGGGTCGAAAGGCATAGCTGAAGGACCCCACCACCGGTTAGTGATGTAAGAGCTTACCCAGAAGCTGAGCGAACACAAACGTCAGGCAAAGCAGACAGATGCATTCAGGTTGTCTTCGGATGTAAACATCAGGCAAGGAGGACAGATGTATCTTAGCTGTTTCCATATGCAAATACTAGGCAAAGCAGACAGATGCATTCAGGTTGTCTTCGGATGTAAACATCAGGCAAGGAGGACAGATGTATCTTAGCTGTTTCCATATGCAAATACTAGGCAAAGCAGAGTGAAAACTAGGCAAAGCAGACTGATGTATTCCAGTTCTAAAATGTTATCAGGAGAAGCGGACAGTCCTAATCTTTTAGTCGTACGCGTCGAGCAAAGAGGACAAGTGAAGTTTAGCTGTCCAAACACAAACATCTGGAAGCAAACAAACATATACTAGCTGATTCCAAGTGTACCATCTGGCAAAGAGAACACGTGAACTTCAGATGCTACCAATAAAAACCTCAGGCAGGCAGACAGTATTTTCCGACCTGATGGGCGAATCTGTGGTGGACCAGCTTTATTGACCAGGGGACTTAGCCCGTGAGCCAGCATCAAAGACCCCATATGCATACTGCAAACATACGCATCGCACGCCGCTCTGACACTCCACTGCAAATGCTGATGTTAGAATCTTCACTGTATTTCATCGATATGTTTTCACGTTTTTACATACCACTATGCTAAACTCCAGGATAGTGTCACACTCCTATTAATTCATTCTTGTGCTTATGCTTACAAAATGTTTCGATGATTAAATTGTTATCATAACCTTAGGGGTCAGAGAGTGATTTAATTTCAATCCCAAGTATGCCCTGAACATATTATGAGTTTAACTACAGAGCAGACATTGGTCTACACTTAACTTGAGAGGATAGGGGGGCAAAGCATGCTAAGGGAAGACGAAACGGCGAAAAGCGGCGTTGCCAGATAAGAAACGTAGGAGTACCATAATAAAGACAAATGTAATGTATTTTGAGGAGAACTATTGTACGCCCATCATAACCAAAATAACAAGCATGCACTATGGTCGCACCATTGTTGAATAACGTCTAACGGGCACTCACAGCGTTGCGGCGTCAAAAGTGGTTGGCAGACCAACTGTAATGGTGTGCTCACACTGAGCAGCGTTTTTACCTCAAAGCTTCCAGCTTCCATGTAAAGTCAATGGTGGACGCAACCAGCAGCCTCCTGGCGTCGGCGTCGGGCGTCGTGCGTGTTGAGCGTGCTGAGTAGCGTTTTTTCGTGCACGTGAACCGGCTTCCACCTCCAAACCGAGCATTCAACATGTTGAAGATTTCGCGGTTCAAACTTTCAAACGCCGCTCAACTCCACCTGATTGGTTGGTGTGTCAACCAATCAGGGAGAGTCGGGGGGCAGAAGAGAGGGGGCAGTGGGAGAGTCCCTATGTGACGCGGAAACGAGGGTGCGCGCGCACTATGTGACGTATTGTTTGTCGGAAAAAAAAGAAAAGACCCGCGAGCTCGTGGACTATGGAAGAGAAACTCATTGTAGCTGTGTGTTCGCGACAATTCCTTCACGACCAGTCAAGTCTGCTCGACAGAGACGGAAATAAACAGCTCCTCCTCGCCTGGCGGAGTGAGCAGGACTCCGTGCGCAGGGCTCTGTATACCGGTAAGCTCCTCCCACACACCCAGCAGCTTCTGGCTTCTGGCGTTCAGGTTTGAACACGCTGCATTCACAAGTGCGTCCACTTGCGTGCGTGAGGAGCTTTTTGGAGGTTCAAAACGCTGCTCGGTGTGACTGTACCATAAGGTGCATTACCACCACCTATTGAGCTGGAGTGAGGACAGGAGATAAACAAAGCGAAACAAAACTAATTATCCAGAATCATGTTAACAACTCAACTAAATTCTTTCTATGGAGTATGTGGTTTTTATTCATTTATTTATTTACTTATTCATTTCTATTTTTATTCCCCCCCCCCAAAAAAACAACAAAAAGACGTGCAAGTATCTTCCCGAAACAGTAATGCCACAGTCTTCGCGCCATGCCTACGCAACAAAAGCATTCATCATCAGAATCTGTTGGAATCCTGGCAAAAACCAATGCAGATTTGTTCCTGTTTTTGATTTTGTACATCTACCTTATAATGTTTGCTAGTTTTGCTACTCTTTCTTTTGTCTATTGTTTAATGTACTTGTACCATTGCTGTTCATCATTCTTTAGTTTGTAGCAGGTCGCTTTCGGAAATGAGCCCTCGAAGCTCAATAAGATTTACCTGACTAAATAAAGGTTGAATGAATGAATTACTTCACAAAGCTCACTCGGTTTCAGCACGGCGTTTTGCAGACCAGAGTCAGAAAGGAGCCAAGATGGTGTAGTGGTTAGGGCGTTTGACTTGGGACCCGAAGGACGCGGGTTCGCGTCCCGGCCACTACACACCTTGGGGTGTCTATGAGTGCACACCTAATTCTCCAGCTCCCGAGCGCCCTCTGGCTGCTCACTGCACCACCTGGGGTGGTTGGGTTAAATGCAGAGACGAATTTCGTCTGTGTATGGGAAACATACGCAGATGACAGACAAACACATTATTATTATTATTATTTACACCTCCAGATGCAGGAAAAGAGCCACCTGCATCATGAAAGACCTCACTCACCCAGCACACTCACTCTTTGTCCCACTCCCCTCAGGACGGAGGTTGAGGAGCATCAAATGTAGAACCACTAGACTGAGGAACAGCTTCTACCCTGAGGCTGTTAGACTCATGAATAAATAAATAATAAGAATAAACACTGCAAAATATCACATCATGCTGATGCTGATCTGTTTTCTTGTTGCTGTGTTCATCTGTGACCATCTGCTCATAATGACTCATGTTCGTGCTGCTGTTTATAATGATGTTTTTCTTTCCACTACATTAGGGCTTAGTGTATTACTAGTTGATGTTTCTCTTAGTTAATCCTAGATGTTATTACTGTTTTTCTCTTGCATTTGTTGTTGGATGTAACTGGGACCCCGTGTACATAATCTCGTTTTCATCACATGTACCACATGCGGTGCAAATGACAATAAAGACTCTCTGACTCTGAAAAAAAAAAATATCTGCTTGACATAATGATATTAAGTAAATTCACAAACGGCTTGCCATATGTGAGAGTCAAGACCTAATGAGATCAGTGCAGAGGACACATGTCCTTATTAATGTCCTGCCATTGTTCAGTCTGATTAAGTTACTACCGTAATACAGTTTGCCAAACAAGATTCAAATAAGACCAAAGAGTAGGCATTAATTTATTAGCCAACACTAGCTTAAAAAAACTGCTCTGAAACACAAACTAGTCATTAATTATTTAGCAATAACTAGCACCTGAACTGATGTAAAGAAGCCGATTTTGAGAACACTTGTCAGGAGTGACAGGATTCAGGCTGCATACAAAATATAGAATGAATCTGGAAACTGGAGCTAGACGTGATCTTTCACAGCACATATACTCAGTGTGACATTTTTCAATATCATAAGGTATTTACAAGGTTTGGCCAAAATAGCTACAACCCCACAATATGGCTTGTGCACAAAACTGCAACAATATACATTATACATCAGTGCCAGAAGGATCACAGTGGAGAGACCATATGGTAAGTTTCAGTACAATATGTTTGTCACATGATTGACCACCAGATGGCTGCATGGCTCTAAGTGCATGTCACATGGGGTAAAGTAAATTAATTTCTCTCAGTCCAAATTTATAAACTGTCAAATGTCACTATGTTGTATGTATGGATCTGTAATGTCAGTGACAGGATACAGAACGCTTGTGCTTTGAAGACAAGCTAAATGGTGGTGATTAATCTGCTTATGTCACCCACTGGTACCATGAGGTGCATTTCCATAAACAACAATGGCTGGTTTCTTGTTCTGTGATGTCACATGCCCACTCATGTCAGCCACAGGCGATGAGTC
>JBBPBX010032359.1:0-12758 GCA_038048925.1 Garcialebias charrua | reverse complement strand
TATATATATATATATATATACTGTATATACATACATATATATACTACATACTACATGTGCTCATTCAGTTTGCACTACTTCTCATATTTGCACTAATGTTTGTATTACATTACTGCCTATAGTCATACTACTGTTTACATTCACTGTTTACATTTATTAATACTGTTTACATTTATTACTACTGTTTACATTTACACTACTTTTATATCTACACTACTGCTGATACATATACAGTATTCTCTGACTAGCCTTATTTAAGGATGCCCAATGTGCCTTATGTGCCTTACTGCATATGCCACTTTGCCTCTATACCAACATCAACTACCTCATACATATACTGTGTACATTAACTCATATGCTGCTTTGCCACTCTTTGCAAATGTCAATGCTAGAACCTTCAGTTTATTTTATAGATATACTTTTTATACTTTTTATACTACTATGCAAAAACTCAGGACAGTATTACACTTTTATTATTTCATTTTAAAAATAAAAAAATGTCACATTTTTGTCATCTGTGTATGTTTCCCATACTTGACAGACGAAATTGGCCTCTGCATTTAACCCAACCACCACCAGGTGGTGCAGTGGGCAGCCGTAGTCAGCGCCCGGGGAGCTGGGGAAAATAGATGTGCACTCATAGACACCCCAAGGTGTGCCGTGGCCAGGGTTCGAACCTGGGTCCTTCGGATCCCAAGTCTGATTCCCTAGCCACTACACCATCTTATGCTTATGTTCATTAAATATTTAGTGTTTTAGTGTTGGTGGAAATTTTCATACTTTTATACTACTATGCAAAAACTCAGGACAGTGTTACACTTTTACTATTTTATGCTTATGTTTATTAAATGTTTCAGTGTTTTAGTGTTTAAAACACGTTCCCAAAAGAGACTAATATCTGCTTTTTGTTCTGACATTAACTCTTCCACACACACAGAGGGTTACCATTCACCCTGGGAAGAGTCCCTTTTCCATCCTTTCCATTTCCTAATCCCACAAAGGGAATTAGTTTCCACATTTAGATAAAAAACATTACGGCTGCCAGTCACTTGGTTGTTGTTTTGCTTTAATGCCAAACAAACACTTACCGTAGTGTTTTCATCAGAAGATTAAATTTTCCAGTTTTACTTTATTTTTTAGATTGATCAGACTTTGAGCTCCAGGCTGTATAGTTTGTACAAAATGTAAGTGTAAAAACACATAATTCAGTGTAATTTTATGTTAATTTGAGTTACAGATGTATCAAACTGTAAAATACAGACTGTAAGTGGAGGTTTAGTTAAATTCTGCAACTTGAATGATTTAATCGCTGAATTAAAATGAAAGCGTTAAACCAATTTGTTTTAGTAGTGTTTTAAAACTCATATTTGGTACTACTTTTCGTCTTATAATATACATGTTTTCAAGACGCTATGTTTAGACTGCAGGTTATCCAACTAGATGTCCTGCTAAAACCCTTCTTTAAAAACACTTTGAAAAGCAGCAGGACATTTGCTTTGCATCACGGCACCTCCATCGCAGACGCTGGTTTTTGTTCTGTGGGCTGATAATGAGCCAGATGGGCCTGTTTTCTTTTGTCCTGGAAATGCTACATTAAATTTAAATCAGTCACAGGACAGGACAGTTTGTCTCTGTCCACTTAAAGCTCCAGCGTGACGCACGTAGGGCGATCAATTCACCAAAAAATTACCATAACGTTCACGAACATGTTTTATTAGAGTAAAATTGACTAAACATGCTCTCTCTCTCTTTTACGTCGGAGAAAAGAAGAGGATTTTTGTCTGTTTAATTTCTCGAAAAGTTTTTTTTTGGAAAATGTATTCATTTAATTTAAAAACATGACAATTATACATACAATGCCATCAAAAAAAGTAAATAAAATAAAATGAAAGGTGGCAGAAGAAGAACTAGTCTTATGAAAACTGCCCCGTTTTACTTAATTCTAATGTAAATCAAATTATATATTAAAAATGTAATTCACAAAGACAATAACAATCTAGCTAAATTAAAAACATAAAAATTCAAACAACTTAATCAAATCAGACAACAAATTAAGTAGATATATATTAACAATTTCCATATTTTTCCAAGAAACTCGTCTTTATCAGTCCCTTAAATGTATAGAGTGATCTGGCATTTTTAACGTTATCATCCAAACCATTCCACAATCCTATTCCCTGAATTATTGTTGACCGTTCCTTCAAACTACTGGTACTACTAAAATAAGGCTTCACAAACATCTCAATTCCTTTAAGAAAATATACAAAATTTAATGAACTGAACCTTGAATTGAACTTGGTATCAAAGAAGGAGTGTCTTACTTTTTATTGCCCTCATGGAAGGGCTATAATGTTTTTTTTAGAGTTCTGTTCTGCAGCTCCTGCACCCACAAAAAAGCACCTTGATAACAGTTTATCTGTTTTAACTGTGAGTGTGCTCTATAAATAAAGATGACTTGACTTGACAGTCAGACTAACCAGCTACACCTGTGGATCATCGACTTGATGAGCATGAAACGGCGGCAGAAGACATTCAGCCAGCGCTGGAGCATTACTCTTGTTCTAGCATTTTACTCATGTCTAACATGATTGCTATTAATTATTGATTGATTATTTCGAAGAAAAGACAGTATCTACAAAAATAAATATCTTTATTTACAGGTGATGGGATTTAGGTCTGAAAATGAGAGCAGGGACAAGGCGAGTACTGGATGATGGTTCTTGACGAAAATTAATTGTAAGGGGAGAATTTGGTTCTCTTACTGATAATGTCTGTTGTAGGAATCAGAGGGGAGCGCCGTGAGGTCCTTGGTTCCCGGAGATGCCACTCGAAGAGAGGTAAGTACCGTTGGAGAGAGGAACAGCTTGTTGTAGGAGGAGAGAGTGCTGATGCAGGCTGGGGGCTTTGGTTTGTGGAAGGGCCACCACCAGAGCGAGTAGAGTCCTTGAAGGGCTGAGGCCTAGGAAGGCTTGTAGAAGCCAGGACCAGGAAGTCCAGAGTCATAAACAGTAATTCTGCTCAGAAGGATAAATGTCTGAAGACAGATTAGAGGATGTTCATTACCTTTACCGCATGAAGCATAATGTCCCAGCGCTGAAGGAGTGTCTGGCAGTAGCATACTCCTGCAGAGCAGTCCTCCAATCCAGGATCAAGCTGATCAGTCTCTGCTGCAGCTGTGGCACAGAGTGAATGGTAATCAGGACCCCAGAACTACCACAGTGTCCAAAACCAATTATTAATGATTTGTATTTCTCTCTGTGCCTCCAGTGATTTATCCTTGATATCCTCCTGTTTCCTGAATCCTCTGAGGACCTTGAGCTCCTGTGCCTCATCATCTGCCTCCACGCCTTCCTACCATTTGCCTAACGCCTGCCATCATCTAGACCAGGGGTCCGCAACCTTTACGATCAAAAGAGCCATTTTTACGTCGTTGTTCACTAAATTAAAAGTGTTTAGAGCCGCAACAACCTGCTACAACTGATTATCAACTGGTGGCCCATGGGCCACTGTAGGTTTGTTAGACGGGGCTTTTGTAGCCCTGGTGACATTATAAAGCTAAAAATATCTAGTGATTTTTAACATTTATTGATATCTGTACAATTTAAGACAAATGAATAAAAACTATGAACTGCAAAGTAAAGTGCTATGCGTTGTCATCTATGCAGACCTGTGTAATTTATGTATGGAAAAATTATTTAAGTATTGAAATAAAGCATAAAGTTAATGTAAGTTTTATTTTTTGTACTAGTTCCACTATTCTATAGGGCGGCCATGGTGTAGTGGTAATGGCAGTCGTCTCCCGATCGGAAAGTTGGCAGTTCGACTCCCGGGACCCGCACCATGTGTCGTTGTGTCCTTGGGCAAGACACTTAACCCTGAGTTGCTCCCGGTAGGACTGGAAAGCACCTTGCATGGTAGTCTGCTGCCACCGGTTTATGAATGTGTGTAGCATTCAATATATGTGTAGCACTTTGAGATTTTCAGTAATGAAAAGTGCGTTATAAATTGAATTAATTATTATTATTATTATTCATACAGTATTTGCAAAATAAATGACATACAAACAACAAAAAAGGATTAGTTCAAACAGGTTTTCTAACAACCAATAAAATTCAGTTTTATGTTAGTTTAGGTCAAAGCTTGAAAGAGCCGCTATGGAGGAACCAAAGAGCCACATGTGGCTCCAGAGCCACTGGTTGCAGACCCCTGACTTAGACGTACTGTATATCTCATTCACCTGAAATCATTTGGGTCAGCCCTCCCCACATCTGACCCTGACCTCCATCATTTTTTTTATTTATTAAAGAAAACTTTATTGATCAAAAACAAGTACAAACAAGTATGGCAATTCACAGTAGTGTAAATCTATAAAGGCTATAGTAGAGGCAGACAGATTTGGGAACATCAAGGCAAAAACTGATTAAAGAATGATAAGGTTAAAAAAAAAAAACTACAACAAGGGAGATATATATTTTGGGATTAGGATTAGCATGCATAGTGGGCAATTCCATTAACATTTAATACAGGTCTTCATATGTTTCAATATATTTCAAAGATTTCAATTATAATTGGAATTCAGATAATAATACTGTAATAATAAATAATAAAAAAACGTAAAAAACTGGGGATGATTTTAGCACTCTCTGTTTATGAATAAAGAACTTTGCCAGACAAAATATCACATTACAACTGAGTTCCTTTTTTGTTTTGTTTTTCAATAATACTCCAAATATTACCATTATGTCTGGAAATAAATTCAGGACGTGTAATTTTCAATGTGATTCACCTTTCTAAGTGATTCCAAAATATTTTGGTTTGGTTGCATTCATAGAAGATATGGTCTATTTTTTTCTATATCATTTTCACATAATGAGCATTTATTGTCATCAATATTAAAACAATTTCTTAGTAGCTCTTTGGAGGGGTAAACTGCATTTAAATTTTAAAGTGTGTTTCTTCAGCCTTCGTTTGTACGGGGAGTTTTAAACATAGAGTTCTTAACATTCCAATTTTTTTTTCAAATGTGCGAAGTGTGTTATTTTTTTCTTTTCCCAGAGAATAAAGTTTCATTTAGACAGCTTCTAATCGTGTAGTTGTTGATTATTTTGTCAGTAAATGATATTCCATTAATAGATAGAGTGAGTAATTGTGGGGTTATAGGATGATATGCTGCTATATTTTGAACCTGATTAATGAATTGCTTTGGTGACGCTTTAAGTAATCTGATAAATTCAACTTTAGGGGGATATAATTTATACTTATATCCCGACCTACATCGTAACGAAAATCAGAAATAACGTTGTCACCCTCATGTACAAGCTTCCTCACCTCTTTGCTCCTCAGGGTTCCAGTCTCTGCCGTGGTTTATTGCATTATTTATCACTGGTAAATAAACACTGTAAATTCATTCTGAGTCTTTATCTCTGTTCCTATTGGTCCTTATATCGTTACAGTTGTGATATTGCATGAGGATGAACACAATGGCATTTTCAAGGTTTGACCAGAACAGCGCTCTGTAATTTCTTACCATTAGAAGGTCTTACTTTATCTTTAATATCCTTGAAACCTAACGTAGTGGGACTGATTTCACTTAACAGAATTAGTTTTGAGAGGATCACCAAACTACATTTGATATGTTGTCTTTGCAAAGATTTAAATGTAAACGCATAGTACAGTACTTATATAGCTGTGATACCTGCTGTAATGATTGTTGAAGGAAACAAAGGCTGAATTTAGGAGCAGCGACGTGTGAGTCAGCAGATTTTAGTCACTTGAAAACAGTATTTAGTCTTTCTGAGGCTTGTGTGTGTGAGTGCTTCAGAGTGTTGACCAGCCATCTGCTGCTCTGGTCAATATAATAGTCTATTCATCTCAAACAGCTGGCGGTCACACTGACCCCTGTTTATTCTGCCTCCGACTGTCTGTCTGCTGCTTTTCTCGTCCCCCATTATTCAGCCGACTCGCTGCCTGAAGAGTCTCAGAAGCATTTTCAGAAAACGTTTAAGGTACTAGCCCTTTATTCTGATTTGGTATACCCAGTTGAAACACTTGAAAAATAAAAATAAACAAGTTCTGCACAATATTAGACATTATTCCATCCTTCTAGCATGACGCGATAATAATGGTGTCAATCATTTCCTCTTGTGTCTAGCAGCAAATATCTTACAATGTATTAGAACATCAGCATATTACAGATGTTTCCATCAAACCAAGTACCGGTAATGCCAACATGCAATATTATAAGATCTGTTAGTGCTTGAGTTCAGTGATGAAGATAACTCTCAGCTACTACAACGCCAAATATCTGCGCAAATAACTGAGTTATAGCATTTTTGGTTGGCCAAGATAGATTGGCTCTGGTGGCCATTTTGATTTGGGGTTGACTTCAAAAGTTAATCTGTTGTAGTTGTGCATCCAATTCCTTTCTAAGAGTAACATCAATGGTTCATAATATATTTTGCTAACACTACAGACAAACATATACACGCACTGAGACTAAAGCATTCATGTGCATGCATGTAGCTGTGATAAAGCAAGAGGATCTGGACATTAGTCTAGATTATTAAGTCATGGTTATTTGCAACATCAGCAGTTATTTTGATGCATCAGAGAGTTTGTACTGTATGTAAAAAAAATTACACGTTCTGAAAATGTAACCGACAATGTCCAGAGTGTCTGTTTAAGAGGCCATCTCACTATCTCATAAAACTCATGATGAGGAAGTTAAATGACTACCAGTTTTCCTTGATTATTTCTATACTACAAACATAGTCCAAAATGTCATTTTAAACATTTTGTAACAGTAACTTTAGTCCTTAAGCAATACTCTTTGTCTAATCTTTTCCCCGTCTGCCAGCTTTCTGGCTGTAAATCAGAGGAGGTGACACTTTGTTACAGTTTGTTCCATTTTTCTGTTTTCACCTGTACAACTCCACACCGTCTGGAACTATTGTCCCCCCCTTTTTTTTTTTTCTTTCTGCTGTTGTGGCGATTTCCTCTTGTCATGACCTCAGTTCGCCTCTGCTGATTAAGCAACATTTCACATCACATGCAAGTTATTCATGCTCACACACCACGAGGTCACTGGGATTCTCATTAACCTGCCAAGAAATCAATGACTAAAAATGACCCATATCCATTTTTTCTTCCTTTTTTTTGTTTTTGTAAAACATTCTTCTCCTTTTGGGGTTATGATGTGTGTCTCCAGCAGTCATTGGGCAAGAGGTGGGTCTAAAGTCTGTTGCAGACCATCAACCATTCACACTTTGACTTGACAATTCAAAGTTACCATTAACCTAAAATACATGTTTTTGGCTTAAGGAAGAAAACCGAAAAACAAAAACAAAAAAACAAACAAACAAACAAACAAACAGAGAAAACCCATGCGTGCACAAGGAGATTACGCAAACACTACCCAGAACGGTCCAAGGCCAGGAGGCAATCCTGCAACCTTCTCGCTAGAGGTGACAGCTCCAACTCCTGCATACATAAAAATACATAATACATAAAAAAAGGAGAAAAACCAGTTGTTTCATAACATTTTATGATTGCAGCTCTGCCATTATTTTCTGTGCTGTATCTGAAACACTGCTGGTTCGTGTGTAACCCTAAAAACAAGACAAATCAGTGAATCTATCTCTCAGCCCCTTTCATAAGTCAAATCTGCGCAATTGCCGCACAGACCAGTCCGGCTTTAATCCTCCCCGGGTCATTCATGAGACCACAGTTGAAGGCGGGCAGGTCCCGCTCACATAAACGTGTTCATAAATGAACCCGCAGCGCGGATCCAAAAGAGGCGTGGAGCAGAACTCAGCTGAGCTGAACTGGACCGCGACGTATTTATTGTGGGACAGACGTCAGACGTTTACAAGTTGTCGTTTCGTGTCATTTTTAATATTTCCTTGTTAATAAATCTACAGCTGATGTCTCCCTCCAGCGCGCGCGCACACACAGCTCCTCCGCTGCTCAGAGAGAGAGAGAGAGGAAAAAAAGAGCGAAACTAACTTTTACAAGTTGCTGTTTCGTGTCATTTTTAATATTCCCTTGTTAATAAATCTGCTTGTTGATTAATCCTGCGGTCGCTCACTGATATCATCATATTCTGAGCGCGGATCCGCGGGTTGCATTCACAAGTGGTTCTGCCCAGCTCGGGTCCGGATCTGATACTACCTCTGCTCGTGGATCAGGGGTGCATCAGAGACGAGTAAAATTTACTCGCCTATCCGCCTTTGTGTTTTTTCTGAATGCTCGTTGGAGGACTGAACACGCATCAGGCCCGGACTGAGCTGTCTTATGAAAGGGGCTAAATGTCTGGTAACTGGGCCCTTATACAACAATGAGTCTTGGTTTCATCTGATGCTGCATTAAAGCCTTTACAGCAGCTTGGACAGTCAGAAGCCGAGTTTCCATCAAGGTTTGTTGATGCACATTTTGAAGTATCGCATCAGAAAAGGTGAATGGAAATGGCACGATTCAAATTCACTTCTTTTAATTCGCATAAAAGTTGATACGCTCGCTTGAGGTGTTTTTTGGGTTTTTCAAAACAGAGCTGATGCACAAAACGAGAGATGGAAACAGATTTGCCGACTCAGTTCTGATGTAGCGAACATTCACGTCATGTGACTGATCAGCTGTTTCCGCTGTAACATCGCTAAAACTAGTTGGCATGACAGAATAAATACAACTTGCCCGATAGCAACACATTCCTGAAATATTCTCTCCATTTTGCCGAGATGTGTGGTTCGGTTCCTGTTTTCAACCGCTACTTCCTGTTTACTGTAGACGTGCGTAACGCTGACGTCTGACGTAATGACGCTGACGTCTGACGTAATGCCGCTTTGCGTGGCGGATTCGCTTCAAGCCAGTTGATGGAAACACTTCTGATTCGCATTAATTTTTATTTACATTTTTGCGAATTTTCAAAAATTCGCTCAAAATTCGAATTGAAAATAGACACGGTTAATGACTCTGCAGATGAAAAGTTTTTTTTCACAAGCATCCCAACATGCAAACAGTTTATTACAGCGTGGCTCAGTTGTAGCTCCCAAAGGAGAACCTGGTGTCTATTTTGGGAAGTGTGGAAGACTGAACGCTGAGATGAGAGCGAACGAGGGCTTGAACAACACCTGAGATCCCCTTTAGGCATCAAGAGAGACACAATAGTTGAATTAGCCAAGTATTGGATTTTCATTTTCAAATGAGATTTGAAAAGGGGGAGAAAATGGCAAATATTTTTTTTTAAATCCTTTTACTCACTATGTGCTGGATCAAATGAGAAGTGAAAGAGATGAAAACGATTAAACAGAAGTGAACATGCTTAACAAGAACATTCACAGGCAGAAAGACAAACAGATTGGAAGGTGACAAAGAAAATCTGAAAAATTATGAAGAAAAGAGAAAATTGCCCAGCAACGTGGATAAAAATAAATTTAAAAAAAGTAAAAAAGAAACCATATGAAAGAATAAATATGACAAAGGATGATAAATTAGGAAGACTAAAGAGGACAGTGTTCAGAGGAGACAAGAAGAAAAGACAGAGCTGGAGCAAACCAGCACAGCTGTCCTAGTAAAGAAGTGATGAAACTTCCTTTATGTTCCCCCTCCTGCTGCATCCACGTGAGCACAGAGGGAGGAGGCAGGAAGCTGGGCAGAGGAAAAACACACAGAACTCTGCTTCGTAGCAAGCCTGCTCTTTGATTTGTCCAAAACTCCAAACTCTTCGACTGTTTGGGTGAAGAGTCACTTGTTAAATGTCTGGCTTGACATTTGAACGCCTAAATGTTCATACGCCAAAGACAAAAGACAATAAATAAATAAATCACTGTAAAATCAATGTGATGCCACTTTAATTGGTGATATGTGACTTATCCATGCTGCTGATCTCACTCTACTGATCTCTTGCCTTTATGCTGCCGTATTCATACCCATCTGATCCCAACAGACTCATGTTCAAGCTGCTGCTTAATATACAGTATTATTTTACATTATTAGTGTTTAGCATACAGTATACATTAGATCCTTACATACTGTTAATTTTTATACTTTATATTTTTGCTTTTTGTGGATGTAACTGGGAACTTGAGTACACAATTTCATTCCACCTCATGTACCACTTGTGATACGAATGACAATAAACAATTTTGAAACTTGAACCCTGAACAATATACTGTACTGTATATATATTTGGTGAAAGGACAAAAGCATACTAATTTTTATGGTGAAGGATTTCTAAATTGCTATAGATTCAAATGATAAACTACGGTATTTTTCCTGTTTATAAGGTGCATTAAGCGAAACAAAACAATTAAATAAGTCAAACTTTATTCAACTCATTTACAATAACCACATAAAATTGGTTCGAGGTCAGTGAGCACATCCAGAATTAATACATAAGGAACACCTCATTGTTGTTGGTTTTAAAGAAAATTTAAGGATTTTAAGTGTGCCATATAGCCCGAAAAATATGGTAATATACTTTGTAATAAAAACTATAATTAAACTCCTTTGATCTGTTGGATTTACTGCTTTTTGTTTTCTCGTGCTTGTTAGAGATTTTGGTCCATAGAAACAAAAGTGTGAACTGAGTCCAATGATTTAATCAACTGCACTTTTTTTTATCTAAAAAAACAACAATATTTTTAGTCAAGATTTATGAATGATACAACTTTTGGGTAAAAGTCAGTAAAGGTTTGTAGTGCTTTTTATACCATGAAAAAAAACAAAAAAACATTGTATACCGGTAATATTGTACATTTTGAAAATAAAATTTTAATCAATTTTTCTGTTTGACCTAAAAAGTATCACCAATACATTTGCAGAAGGTGTACATCTGTTAAGCCTGAGGGCAGAATTATTTGTATTATTCTTAAATTGTGGCTGTGAACAGCACAAAAGCACTCAAAGCTCTGGTTGCTGTTGGGACACTCCTGGTCTAAATGTACAGAAGCGCTTACAGTTTTTCCTCAGTTGCTTTGGTGCACTTCTCTACGGAAGCGTAGTGCTGACACCTGGGGAATTTTTTTGGGGGGGCTTATGTAGTAATAACGTGATACGTATCACGTCATTACATGATACGTATCACGTTATTACGTGATAATATCACGTTATTACGTGATATTATCACGTTATTATGTGATACGTATCACGTAATAACGTGATATTATCACGTAATAACGTGATATTATCACGTTATTACGTGATAATATCACGTTATTACGTGATATTATCACGTTATTACGTGATAATATCACGTTATTACGTGATACGTATCACGTTATTACGTGATAAGTATAGATGTCCATCCACATGGTATCAGCATTTGGGTTTTTTAAAGGGAGCAAGCTAACAGAGCTACAACCTGATGGCGTTTCATAGAAAATGCAGATGTTTGATAAGCAAAAAATGTGGGGGAAAAAACCGCTCGTGTTTAGTTTTCATGAAACTGCGAAAAACCACATTAGCTTATTTTGAGTGAAGTTTGGATCTCTGTCTTTAATGCATATCTTAGAGATATTAGTAGAGAAATGTAGAATATACCCAATAATTAAAGGAACTGAATGAAGAAATGTAAGTTTGGTGATAAACATGGGAGTTAGAGTCAGTTTATCAGAAATGTATTCAGGAGTAAATTAACCAAGACAAATCAAGTACATGGGAATGCTAGTTTTCTGAATGAAAAGGTTGACACTTTCAAAACTTTGTAGTATCAAACTCTTGGTCAAGAAAGTGGAGAACTTTAAACTGTTTAAGTGTGCATCTTAATCATCTTGTTTTGGAGGTCAGACCTGCAGTTCTAGGCTCTACAGTACATCCCTTAATTTGCATTTTATCTGGAACTACCTACTGGATGAAAGCAGCACAGAAGCCAGCCTCTCTCCCCAGGCTCTGACAGGGGACATAAAACTGAATAAATCCCCCCAGGCAGATGTAACGTTGACACTGACTTGTCCTAAAAAACATAACATGTCTAAAGAAAATAATACAGCAAACAGTTGAAAAGTGTCTTCATTTTATTGAATTTTCATCACTCTACCATCTAGAGCAGCACATTCATGTCGACGTGACGTTCTAAAATGCAGACTAGCTACAGGAATATCAATATTGCGTTTGTTTGTGAAAACTTACACACTTTGTCAAGTTTGCATTTAACTTTTTTTCCTAAAATTTTCTTAACATAGCCATAAAATATCACAGACAAATGTCATCCTATACAAAACTACTGCACTCTGTGGAAACAACATGCCATTGTAAAAAAGGAACAAAATACTGTTTATAATTTTTAAAAAACCATATGCTTTAAAGACTTTCCATAGGTTATTCACTTTTATCATGAACTGTAAGACTTACTCACATTTTCAAGTTTGCATTGAATTTTTTTTAAACAGTTTTCCTAAAATTTCCTATTTTTGTTGGGCACTTATAGCAGAGACTGTACAGACACGTTCACCCATAAACATTAAGTCTTTCGACAGCTTAAACATGCATAAGCAGATTAACAAAAAAAAACATACAGGCACTCCCTGTTAGATTATTTCTACATGAAAAAGTGTGAAAACATAAACTATTCTCAATCATTTAACATTACTTTTGATGTGTTGAGGTTTCACATTTAAATAATATTGAACTGTCCCATTCTGCTCAGGATTCTTCTCAGAAGAAAACTTGATGAAATTCTGTAAATTAGCCATTGTGCAGGCAAAAACAAGCGTATGGGCGAACTTGCATTATGGGTAATGGTGCTGATACCATGTGGATGGACA